>DVXP01000414.1:0-20938 GCA_018235645.1 Junonia grisea | reverse complement strand
CACGCCAGACCTTGGGATTTAGGATGCGTGATATTGGGGCGAAGTTCCAGTCTGCTTAAGCAGAGCGGAACAACGTGCGTCCCCAATACACTCCCCCCCGCCCCTGTCGGTCGTTAGCCGTGTCGACGGCAGCCTCGCAGCAGAAACGCTGCGGGGCTGCCGTCCACACGTTTCCAGGGAGCACCACGTGGAGGTGACCGACCTGCTCCCCTTTTCTTTATATTTGCCGTTATCGTTAAAACGTATTACCGTAATTACATTATTTTGTCACGGATTAGACACGTGAGTGAGATTACCGACTTAATCATGTCGCTGTAACGGTTTTTGACATGAAAGTAAATAGCATATTCGTTAAATTGGATCCGAGACAGCCTAGCGGATAAAACATGTAGATACTCTACTGATAGTCGCGGGTACGAATTCGGGCTAGGTCTGAAATTTTAGTGCTAAGTATATTTTTATTTCTCTAAATATGTCGGCACATACACAAAGTTGCCGGAGCAGGCTGGATGAGGGCTGCGGAGGACTGGGAAGTTTAGCGCAAACTTGGGGTGGCCTATGTCCAGCAGTGGACTGCGATTGACTGAGAAAGACGACGATGTCACTTTAAAATCTGCACAAGTGCCAATCTTCAAGTGTAGTATTTTGTAACAAATTATTTTTTTAAATTAGGTATTTATTTTAGAAATAATTCCTAGATAATAATTTTTATTCTTTTTTTTATTCAATAACACGGGTAAAAGGGTAAAACTAAACTTTAAATTAAAATCACCTATCACGTTTGGTCGTCGAGATAAGGTCGGACCTAATTAATTTGTACATACTAGATGTAATTACAATAATATGCGCGTACATTATATGTAGTTAGAATATAGACTTGAATTCCTACTACAATTTAGAATGTACATAGTTACTTACGAAAGTTCAACTTAACCTACATCGTATGTTGAAAGCACGATACAAGTTAGATTAAAATACAACCACTCCGTATTTATGTTTAGTCATATAACTACTATATCGACGGCTAATTAACAACTACGTGTTTTAGTCTGTAATCACGTAGTCTAGTTTATACCCTAATTACTCTATGAAATAATACCTATCACAATTTCGACGTATTAGGTTGTTCAGGGATTACTACGAAACAAAATTAGCACCTATTAAATTACTTGGGTGTAAATGTTTTAGCTGAACTGCTGAAGTAATTTCTCAATGCAAGTATTGTATATTTAATGGATAAAATGTCAGGATATATTTTTACTTTTTCATCCGGTTACCAGTTTGTATACAATGGCATACATTCTTGTTCATCTTATATCGTTAAATTTGCTGAGAAAAATTACGCAGTATATGCGGCTGTTTATGAAAACGTAAACTTTATCTAAAAATGCGTTGGACTAAATATGAATTAAGGTAATCTAAAGAAAAAATAAGACTTATCTTCTAAAGATATTAGTGTGATGTTATCATATTAGAGTTAAACAAGATATTAACGTCTCGAGTGTGGAAATATTATCATTACGTTCCTAATTCTCTCGCTTTTATCCCGAGATCATCTCGGGTAATTTCGTAACAGGCAAACGTAAACAAGCGCTGTAAGCCTTAATTTTTGAATGCCCTCTTGTACGAAACGTCGCTTTACTTAATTTACATATTTTCGCTTTAAGTGGATAAATATTAAGATTATTATTTTACTGTAAAAATATTGAAATTTTCGTAATTTTGCACCAATTTTGGTATGAACACTTTTTTTGAGTGATGGTAATGATTATGTAGCTTGAAAATGTTATGGGATATTTTTTATGTCCTGTGGTCATATCTGAATATATTGGCATTACACATACATCGGTAAAATAAAATGATATAAAATCAACGTAAAAAATCTCGTGGTTGTGACCTCGCTAACCCATATTTAATATTCTACTCCAAATGTTTGATAAATATTTAGGAAAAAATTGACACCAAACATTTGGCAATACAACTACGGAATAACAACTTACTTTTATTATTAAAGTGTTCAAATATCAGAAAACTGTCATGTCTATCATTAATAATTATCGTTAAAAATCATAATGATATGCCGAAACATGTTCCTGTCACGTAACCACATTTAAATGCTGCGCGTTACTGCCCCACATTAGCATAAAGGCGTTAATTCAAATCTTTATTACAATATAAAATGTTTATTAATTTAACATAAAACGAATTTATCTCCAATTATAACGATATTAATATTTTATTAATGGGTTGCCTTTTTCATTTACGTTGGTTATATAAAGTTAACAAATATCTCTCTTTTGTTTGGAACGTAACCAGTTTACTATAGGAATTATACTAATAAACATAAATACTGAATTATTAATGTAAGGCTTATTAATGTAAGACAGATAATATGAAATGGTTTCAATAAAATACGAGTGAAGTATTTATGTTAATTAGATTTACTCTTCTATAAAAATTAAAAAAAAAAACAGAGTGTTAATCCCATTTCTTAGGATTAGTGCAACTGAAAAAGTCTTGTTTTGAGCAAAAAATCTACCAAACTGCAATATGAGAATATCTAAATATTCTCTGTACTTTACAATTTCAATATACCTACGTAATATGAAATTGGTTCAACGTAGGTATTAATTTCACGACTAACTAAAATACAATCACGCGTGCGAAACGTAAAAACGCGCACCGATCAATATGAAAATTCCGATCGACTGAGAAATGGTGTATCTTTTTGTACAATATGGAGTTTAAATCACCCTATGATTGCCGGGAGTAATGATCACTGCAATCTAGCGGACGCATCGGATTTCGCGTCACGTCGTGTTGATTGTCGGACGACAAACCGGCCGCCGGCGTTCCAATTACTACACAGACACCACCCTGCCTGCGATACTGATGCCAAAGATTATCAAATATACATATAGATTATGTGCCTAATAGGATGAATACCATCGTCCTAAAATATGTTTTACGGATGACGATTATAGCCATTATGAAAAGAAGCTTAATATTATCAAAATATCCTTAAGTCCACGAGGTTGTTGACACATGGGATGTGCATTCAGCAGTTGTTGTGCCGATGGCATTATACGCATAAGTCTTGACCAACATCATAAGAGGTTTTCAAAAGGCGGTACTCCTTGACAAGGAGGATCGGATCTTCTTTCTGGAGCTGTAGCCGCACGTGGCTTGGACCTTGTTCCTACTAAAAGTGGTGGTTTTTTATATTTTTAAATATTTAATTTAATGTATTAAAAATGTAATTTATAAGAATAATGAAGGAATTTAAAATAATATACAAGGAAGTTATTGGAGCACAACAGCGTGATCCCAATATACTGGATCATATTTCAGAACAGCCGTATTATATTTACAGAAACAGTTGTTGTTGTCATTGTAACGTAACAAAAACGTAACACAGCGTGTATATATCCCACTGCTGGGCATAGGCCTCTTCTCTTATTAGGGGGAAGGTTATGGAGTTAAGTCTACCACGCTGCTCCACTGCGCTTTGGTGGATTTACATGTGTCAGAATTTCTTCCGGCACATGCAGGTTTCCACACGATATTTTCCTTCACCGCCGAGCTAGAGATGAATTTAAACACAAATTTAGCACTTGAAAATCCAGTGGTGATAGCCAGAGTTTGAACCCGCGACCTTTGGTTAAGATCCACGTGTTCATATCACTAGGCCATCTCGGCTCATGGGCCATGTCATTGTAACATGGTATCATTATTAATCATTCTTTATGGAACTCATTTTACCATTACATACAATAGGCAGAAGGTACAAAAATATAAATAGGTAGAAAATTTATGCAACATTGCCAAGTAGCAGTTCTGAATAATTGTTAATCTATATCCCAACCCACAAACCCCCGGTTCTCACTTATCAGGACTTACGGGCTAATACCACCCGAAGGGCGCCACCCAATCTGCTGTGGCGCTTATCTCAATTTAATGGCTTCCGTATTAATACCGCCTTTGTCTAATTTGAGGATACTTCGACCACTATTGTTTAATCGTCCGGTAAAAATTAATAATTCCCCTAACGTAGATAAGCTTATTTTTTACGTAATAAAAACAGTGATGTATGTGTGTATGTGAAATTTAGATATGTGTATATATTTAGATACATTGTGAAAAGGGAAAGGAACTCTTTATAAGAGAAAGATAAATAATTTTTAGAATTTTCGTCGACTTTGAAATTGTGTCAAAACATTTGAATCAACAATGAAAATTTTAAAATGGTACTTTGACGTATTTTGTTTATACAAACGAAACGACGTTACTTCACAAAGCAATGATAACGAGGCGTCATTTCAAAAGATATCGCATTTCGTTTGAAATTTACATTTTCCGCGTCACTTTGGGGAGGGAAAAATAGAGAATCAAAGCATTGTTTCCAATATCTAGGAGGGAAAAGTTTTATTGGGCGCAAAGTAGGTTTTATCCAGGGGTGGGTCATCAACCGCGGGCTGAAAGGACGGCGTCGGACGCGCGCTGCTGAATGCAAAGAAAGATATTTTTCACTAAATGCGGATCGTTTTCAAAGGGTTTCCCTTATGAGGAAGAAAAAGGAGACCCTTTTCGATTACCGGTGTCTGCGAGTCGGACCGCAATTAAGAGGAATCATCTCGTTTCGCAGTATCACGGATACTCTTTGTTTGATATTCATCTTTGATTATGGAGATTTTTATTTGTTTTGGTTTTACAACCAAAAATACATAAGTGTATCCACATTTTTGCTAATACAGTTATGGTACATTGTTGTTTCGTTTACATCATTTGAAAGTTTTACAGCACAGCATACGAGTGTCTGACGTGTCCAATACGTTTTATAGCTTTGTATCCAAACACACCACACCTAAGCAAACAAGCAGAGGGTAGTGCAACGAACTGTTCGATCTTTTGTTTATTTTTATTCTAGGAACGGATCCAGGATATGCCATAAAGTCTTAATGGTTCACGGATATTTTATTATTAAACATGTTATAAAAATTCTTATACTGGCAATGAAAATTCTGTAATAAATTGACTTGGGGTCAGTCCAGTGCAGTATTGGTTTCGTACCAGTAATGTTGTGAAGATGCGAATTGTGCCTTGTGAGTTGGATTGACAGGCTGGAGGATATATAAACGACTACATTAAATTCTAAATACTAGTACTAGTAACTAGGGGAAAAAGTTATAATTTAATTGTTTTATTAAAATGATGCGGTAGACAAGATAAAAAATATTTAGATCACGACGAAGAATCAGTTGATTTATTCCACTATTACAATAAGAGACGGCTACTGAATATATTCTGTGCTTAAAGTCCACTTGACTTCTGACTTGACTGTTTTGAATTCCACATCTTTGCTTTCCGCTCTCGGTGGACCGGTAACATTTTGCGCAAACTGCAATACCAGCACCAAAACAATTTAGAACCTTGCATCGGCCGCGGACGACTCACATTCAATTTGTCCGAAAATAGTGCTTTTTACTATACTAATTCGTAGCCGCTTGAATTTTTATGTAGCGTCCTGGTTATTCAAACGATGGGAAATTAAACCTTAAGCTCGGGGTTACAAGGTGTTTTTTTAATTGTACATTGTTTCTTCGCGATAGGTTCCTTCGTCCCTCAAAGGTAGTCCCCAGAGGCGTGATCCCGAAGTCCTCATTTATCATGTTCGTCACGTGTTGACCATCCCTTGTATACTGCATCACATATACGAAATCTTACATATATCACATCACACCTACCCATATCTACTCTTTTATTAAGTCCTAGTTCATATTTTCCTTTCCTCTTACGATTATATTATTTATAAGAAGTATATTGGACAAAATACGTGCGTCTATTTCTCAAATACAACTCGATCATCGTAATACATTCATGTCCTTTATAAACATTAATGTTTAATATAATTTTCGGTGTAATGTTCTGAATTATGGTTGATTTAATGAATATCATCAATTTTGATAGCAAAAATTAAACATAATATGATATTCATTAAATTGTTAAACAATGTCATAGGTACTTACGTCCTACTTGTTTCAATTTTGATGATCTATGAACATCATTTAAATAATAAAAATAAAGCGTAGATATTTTAACTTATAGTCATTCAGTGCACGAGTCTCCACTATACTCGTATGTTCGATATCTTATTAAAACAAGACAATCCTACAAAAGTGCTCGATAGCCTCTTTCCATTCGTCTCTGTCTTTTACAGATTTCCTTCTACGCAACCAATTCCTTTTCTTAATCTTTTTTCACTGCGGTTTTCATCTAGTCATTGACTTAGGGGAAGAGGGGAGTTATCCCATAATCCAACCCTATACAAACAAAGAGCAACGAAATTGTGGAATTTGCAAATATTTGTGAGCGACGTTTCAGTGAAATTCATTGTGTTATAATTTAAAACATAAGCCGAGAATTATTTAATGCAATTGTTAGGACCTTTCTTGTTTTGGCTTAACATTTTGTTATGTATGTAGGTTAAATATTATATGTCTATTTGATAGTACTGGCCACTATATAATATGAAAATGTGGGATGTCAATAAATGTTATGTCAGTGAGTTATGACCAGCAAATAAATAACCGTTTGATTTCACGTAAATATAATTACATATAATACATTTGTTTTAAACTTAATATATTATGATTTCAAAATAGTAATTATTATTCATTCTTAATTTAGAACGTGGGTGGTATAATCTTATTCAATTATTTTCCATATTGCCAAGTTTAGTAATGAAGCAATTACTGAAACGAGATTAGCAATTACACACGACTGAAGTTATAGGCAAGACCGATTTAGTAAATAGTGTTACTGGCGCAAAAGTTATTCGTTTTATAACTAGCAACATGGAAGACGACTTAAAACTAATCTCGCGTCTCGTATCGCAGCGATGTTCTTGAAAGTTTATAAAATTAAATTTCTCCCAAGACTGAAATTATAATGATATATTAGCAAAGTAGGGAACGCACGTATGTGAGACGGTATTGAGGTTAACCGGAATTAAAAAGTTGGAAAGAAATATGTCTGTTACTATTTCTTTAGCCGAGAGTCATAGAGAGTGTTAAACGAATGTTGTTAAGTTCAAATTAGCAGAGTTGACTTGCTTTTCTTGAAGAATAATATTTCTTAGGTAACTTATTCAAATTAAATATTTACTCATACGTATAACATATAATAATGAGAATATGAGTATATTAATTAATATTTTGTTTGCTTGATATAATAATACCAACTTTCGCGATTTATCTGAGTAACTATTAACTAATCATGATGAAGGTTTTTATTTACAAGTTGGAGATGACATACTCTTATACAACATAGGGAACTTTCATCCAGAAAAAGGTACAGTTCCCGAGGGAAAAAAATAACTTTTAGATAGTTGCCCAGCATAGCAGCTCTGCTAATTACAGGAGTATTAGGTCGCTGACATACTTATAAGGATTTTTTTTTATTTCAAAATAATATGTAGGTATTTCTATCAATTCTCTGTGAATGTAAATAAGGATCACGTAACACATATTTAGTAAATACATGTTTAGATGTTATCTTTAACAGAAGGTATTTTAGAATATATACATGCATAAATACAGATTTCGATTCTCGCAAATTAGATCTTTATTTTGCTACTTAAATGTTTATTATAAATTGTATGCTTGTGAAATGCACTGTTAGCGGAACTATTATACACGATTGGGTGGTTGCCTAGTGACGGTTGTTGATGTCAAGAAAGAGGACATAGCGATAGAGGGATATAATATTGTAGGGAGAACTGCAATAGAGACATGTAAAATTATCAGTGGTTGTATTACTGTTTTCCTTCTGGACTATATCTAATAGTATGAAGACTAAATTGTGATTTTAGATACTAAAATCTTATTGTAAATTAGTTTACTTAATTTTATTATATTGAACTTTCTCCTACAAACATTCTTGCTTGCACAAACATTTGCTTATTCGACGTTATACAGTCAAGTTGGATGGTCCTCGCTTCATATTCCGTGTAAGCAAATATTGATGATAGAAGCAATAACGGAGACTAAATCTTATATGCTAACTATGCAAGTCTGCGAGCGGGGCTAGTTGTTAAGACAAACATCTCTCCTAATGGTCAGATATAAAGGGATGTTGGTATTATAGGTAGATATCGTAGAGATATGTCTAGGATGGACGTCTATTGAATAGCTGTTTTTCTATTACTTAATTATGTTGTGATACTACTTTCTGAAGCAACAGTCAACTTTCTTGAGACATTGATGTTTCATATTAATTTTGATAATTTTGGGCCATGATACCTACCTTTGGAATAAGTAATTACGTAATTGCGCACGTAATTCATATACAGATATGTGTAATGTAATAAAAGGAACAAAAAACAAATAAAATCAAAGTTTCGTTTGATTCGTTTGGTGAGAAAAATTAGATTCCTTGAAATCTAATTTTTCTCACCGGCTTTAGTGTAGCGTAATACTGAGACAATGTTATGTTACGGCTGATTACTTTGGATTTATTTTTATTATTACGAAAATTTTAATGTAAATAACATTCGCATTATAGGCGTTATAACTATGGTATTTAATATCACATTAATTTATATGATAAAAATATTTAATAAAATATTTTGTGGTTCCCATTGTAGGCATTTAGTCTTTAATTTTATTTCACCAGGTCAATTCAATTCTTGTTTCTATAAATTAAATAATTTTATAAATAGGCGTACCGACTCCGTATTATCTCTTTTTATAGAATTAAAATGTTAAGTTACTTTGTTTTATTAGTAATTTGAATTCATATTTTGAGTTAATCAACATGAATATGCATTTAGTACATTGTTGTATTTACTCTATTTAAATTCACAAGAACAATAAAATTGCGACCGTCACGGCAGATTTGAACAACCCGAAACGTATTCATTTAGAATTTACACTCACAGGTAAATGCGGGTCTTTAATAATAAAAAAGCGGGGAAAAGGAAAACTCGACGGGAAAAGGGGCAATGTTTATCGAGAAACAAAGCAAGTGAGCCATGCAATATGCATAATGATTGTACTAAATTAGAACAAAAACGACCTCTTTACGCCGACTCGAATTGCCTATTGTACGCCGTTCTCAACTTTTCATAATATTATAAGGGAAAGTATTATTGCAGTTTTTGGTTCGTCCTCCAATAAAAATGTCTAATTCGGTTTAGGAATAAGCCACGATGTAATTTGTAAGCCAAGTTTTCATATCTCTTTTTGTTACAATTGCGGTGTTTTATGTTTGTTTGTGTTTTCGGTTTAGATATGAAATATGTGTAACAAAATTACTTCTTCCTAATAACGATGGAAGATAAATTTGTGTTAGGTTAAAATTATAAAGTTATACGAGGAGAAGTGCCTTTGTTTTAAGGCTATGATTTTGTACGCAACCGTAGCGCGGTTTTAAAGTTTTAGTATATCGTAATGAGTTATTATACAATGCTTATCTTCATCTACTCACTAAAATTATGATTAGTCTTGTTGCACCCATTTTCTAACAAATAAAGTTAATTACTTTAGAATTTAGCATGAAATTTATAATATGTATAATCGTATTTTAATAAACACAAAATTCATGCAGACAACGTCGCTGACACAGGCAATAAAAAATAGCTTCTATCATGTTGTATTAAAATATACATTTATAACGAAAACTAAAGAGATAATGTACTAATTTACGACTTAATTTTCGCCCACGCATTGTTAAAGATGATGTCAGCTGACAGTTGTACTTAATTTAGCTGCGCCTCGTGGCTTTACTCGCTCTAATGGTTTTTGCTTTGTTCTAAGAATCATACCATGATGTGATACAGTGTTAGAATAAGTTTCCTCAATAATAGAGGTACCTAAGGGTGCATTTAGACTAAACAAACACGAACGACCGAATGACCGTTCTGGGCTCATTCGATTACATTCTTTTAATGTTAACATGCATCCTGTCGTCGTTCTGATGATGTATTTACACCAGACGAGCGAATGCTCGTTGTGGCCCCATCCGATTAAATTCTTTTAGTAGGTATAAATAGGCATAGAGCACTCTTACACTAGCCTGTTTCATAGAAAAACATTCTTAGAATGTTCTTAGAATGCTCGGTCGTTTGATGTCCGTTTAGTCTAAATGTAACCTGCAAAAATAATTTTTAAAGTCGGCTAAATAGGTAAATATGGAATAGTATTGATTCGTCAATATGTTTATAAGATACGATTTGATATCAGTCGTAAAATTTTATCCATTTTAATTTCGCAGTAAATTCCGGCATTAACAGAAATCGACAATAAAATATCGACGGCTCAGCGGGATGTGCGAATTTTTCATTTGTGTTATGAAGTATATAAAATATATACGATATATTAAATTGACAAATATGTCGAATAAATTAATGTGACTGTGATATTTTTTATATAAATAAATTTACAAATTTCTGTTTTAGTATACATTAAATGTTTTCGCAGCTGTTTATTACAATATTAATCTTAATGTTATTCAAGTTTCTGCTACCTTCCGAGGGTGTATTATTTTTGTCTATTTGCATATGACAATACATTTCTTTGGAATACCCCGTAAGGCCGTAAACTAAATGTTCAACTTAACTTACATGTTTTTCGAAATACTTAATATTTTTTACTAATGGTTATTTTAAATGTGCGTGACAAAAGCAAATAAAAGATATTTATTTAATTATACCCCGTTCATGATAAATATCTCTCGTTTGGCATTTTCTTATCGTCATACATTACCTAATAGGATATTATATTATAGTTTTTACCTAATATAAATTTTAAAACTCTATATCTAGCCTGTAACGGCCATCAGTAATTCATTTGACATTGTTTCCTTTACTATGTTTAGAAATGGTTGAAATTAGTTTCCAAGTAGGTGTAAACAGAGTGAAAGAAACACTAGAGTTACAGTTTCAAACTTGTCGGGCTGAGTTTGAGGTCAAATATTTAGTTACCTAGCGCAGCTTCACGTAAACCTAGACAGGTTAATTATGACCCGTGGCTTTTATAGGTGTAGGTTGTCAAATGCACTTGTATTGTAATTAATCACAACATACCTACGTGTCCAATTATAGTTGAAAAAGTAATATTAAAATATAATTTAACACCCAAATGCGTATGACTAATTTTTAGTTTCGAAAAATATATGTGATGTTTAATTTGTCAAAAACTCAAAAAAGGCATTGCCTAAACATATTTACTCGAATAATTGCTTATTTTATAATGATAATATCAAAACGTTTTCTTTTTATTAATTCCAACATTATATTTAAGGTGTATGTATGAATTTAATTAATTTTTTTTCCCTAGAAGATTGTAATACTTTATTTTCTACTCATATCGCATTATGAATGTTGAGTTAGCCTTTAAGTGAGGCATACAATTTGTAAGTATCTTAAATATTTTTAAATGTATTGTATCTCTAAAATAAATTGTAGGTATGCAACGTTAGCTTCCTGAATAAATAAATAAATAAATAAAACGTTATCTTACACATAAATAAAATTATAGTTTCTGTTTTTATTAACAGCTTGTTACCTACTAAATGCTAATAAATTTTAACACGATACTTTTATCAAAACATACAACTATATTAAAAAAAAATGTTTGTCTGTGAGTCTGTTTGTTCCGGCAAATCTGTATGCGTGCAGGTATTCTGTGTATTATATTTTATGTACCTAATATATTTTTTCATAATATTTTGGAAAACACAACGAATGCATTTAAAGGTTTTTATTTTACCTTTTAGTGAAAAAATATTGATCGAATGGAACACAAATTTATATTTTTATATCGATCAATATTTTAGATAAGTGGATTCGTGTGATCATGGTAGTTTAGTGAGATATATTAAATTTTTTAGTATCGTCCGATTTTTTTCAAATCCAACTCGTCGTTTTCAATTTGAGCACGATTGTCATCTCACAATTATCCTACAATTTAGTGTTACGCAAATTTCAGCACTTCTGACAGATTTTAAACTTCACTGCAATTATGAGAGAAGTTTCGGATTTTCCCTTACATAGGTATAATCTTTAAAGCGGGTCACGTCAATTTTATTGTAGGGGTAATATCTGAAACTATGTATTCGGTTTATTTTTTTTCTGTATATTATCTTGAGGTAAAAAGTATCACACTACAACATAATCGGTAAGAACTTGTAACTTTAAGCGTGAGGGACTCTACGAGTGAAAGAGATTTCGAGATTCAACGCCTTATTAAAGGATTTTGATTAAGGTTTCACAGATAAAAAAAATCTAGTAACCTCAAAAGAAAAATAAATATTACCTTACTTTAAAAATAGTCTAAATTGCCTATAATTTATTATGAAAATAGACAGATTGTTGCATGGTTGTTGTCCAGCACACGGCTCTGCTTTGACGGGCGAAGCACAATTTACTGCTGCTCACCGGGCGCGATAAAAAACCTTTGTCACAAGCCAACCCGGTAACACTCTCGCGTTTTACGACCAAATAAATTTCAAACACTATTATCATTCAAATCGGGACCGGACCCACAAAATACAAACACCCTTTTTATCAAGCGTTCGCTTCAAAAGATTCACGAAATATTTTACAAAAACATGTCCTCTACATTTAAATGAAAAAAACATATAAATATTTCCCTTTTTAATATACCAGCCTTTATGTGCAGTCACGTTTACTAGCTTAATAAATAAATTATAACGATTCTTTGAGGATTATTTGTATCCGACTTGAAGTGGTCTTTTCGTATAAAAACCTTTATAATAACTATTCGTTTTGAAGTATTTACTGGGTCTAATCGCGAATTATTCTTGTTTGTGCTTTGTGGTTCTGCCTTCATTAAATATTTATTACACTCTTCATGCTTAAAACCGGGTTATTTAATGCTAAATATGTGTGGTGTTTGACAGGACAGGTAGATTCTAAGATTGAAGAAACAAAATAATTTGGCATATTATGTCGTGTTAGGGTGATCACACACGCCGACCGCTCGGATTATGTGCGTAATTGAGTACCTATAAGCTAATGAACTTCAAATAGGTATATTATAGTATTTTTTTTATTATTTATCTAAAATAACTTTATTACAATAAATACGGTTAACCGGAAATGCGGGTCTCTAGAAATTAAGTCATCGTTGTTACCTTAAAAGAGTAGTAAGGGGTAGAAAGTAGAAGAAGTTCACAAAAATCATCTTTTAAAATCAACCTACCCTACTCTAATAATTAATATGTTACTTAAAACCCAAACAGAATAAACTGTTACTATTGCGTAGAAAAAAAACAATAGTTTACCATGCGTTTCAAAAAACTGATCAAAATCATTAGCGCGTTTAAGTTAAGCGCGATTACCCTCTATTAGGAAATTGATGTTAAAGCGATTGTCTGAACATCGAACTACTTAGCCAAGTAAACACCCATAGGTCAGGGTAAGTGCTGGATGAGTGTCTCGCCCATGAAAGACCCAGGCACTCGACGAATACAGGTGAGAGGTTGGATCAAAGGCCTTCATTGACCCGTTTGCGGCTGAAGTTAGCATTTGCTCCTACCAACGTTATTGTTATATTAATAACAATAGCACTTGTTGTGTTACGAAAATCCACTCGTGTTATACAGATTGGGATGACTGTGTTGTTTTGTTGGACTTTTTGCCAAAAAAGATTTTTGAAAAAAAAAAGTAATTTTTTGGAAAGAACTTGTATTTTACATATAATTAATTATATTGATTTAATATTATTTCGCTCTATATATTATTACAAAGCGAAAGAATATAAAATCGACATTTAATAAAATTAATATTATTTTGCTGATATTGATTGATCATCTAAATATCTCAGCAAGGAAGTATATGCCAATCTTTTGAAATATACTACACACTGATGAAAAATAGGTATAGGAAAGGCAGACAGATAGATAAACGTGGTAAGGGGCTGTTTTGTAATACTTTGTGTAGATTTTGTTAACATACATAATTTGTATTTACCTCTTAGTAGGGGAAGTTTCAAGATAGCCAAATTGGGCTAGTTAAAGACTAGCGTTTGATGCCAGACCTTTGGCAACTTAAATTTACCAAACTGTCGATAGTTTAGTCACGGATTCAAAGCAGATACAGTCAACACTGTATAATTTGAAACTTAACGGGGAGAAGGGGAGAAACCTGAGTAAATCAAATTGTCAAGATTTCAAAATAACTGGAGCTCACATAAAATATTTTTATATTCAACTTTTACAAATGTCCGTTTTGAAAAGAAATTCATACGTTGCTACTATCTGAGCAACTTTCGTCAATAAATGTACCAATTTTGAATAGTGAGAAGTACTCCTCACTTGTATCAGTTCTGAGAGTTTAATAGCTGAGGGTAGTAAGAGATCTCTTTACTTTGCTTAATATGACTGAAATTGGCGGTCCTCTTTTTGTACTCGTCTTTAACCAGAAGGGCGAAATCTGTCGAGGGAAAACTTTAATTGTGTATTCTTCGCGGCTTAAATCCTGGCAAGCAAATTGGTCTTTCCTAAACTAATTTTGATGCTCAGTAAATAATAAAACTAACACAGTGAAATATTGATCATAACCCATTAAACTTAAGGAAGATTAGACTGCGAACTACGAAGTCGCTTATTTCTATTTTCTATAAAGACTGAGGCCAGGTTTTAAATTATTAAATGTTGGGCAAGATACTTTTCCTTAAACTTCAAATTACCAAGGGGTCCGATTAATTTTAATTTTGTTCTATGTATTGAGTATTTCCAATGATCAAAGACGATTTTCAATTTACCGAGAGATTCAATTATAATTAATCAATAACGAGTTCCATATTATCGTAAGACGATTTCTGTATTCATTTTAAGGTTTGGATAGATTTAATACTTTAGATACGACATTTTCATTTTTAAGAATTTATATAATTGGCAAATAATATAATATAAAAATTATCGAATTGAATTATGCATGTAAATAATTCTAAATATTATAAGGTGTTGGTCAAAATCTATCGATACTCGTATTTAGCATATAAATCATCTTGACTCGTGGTTTAACGCTCCATGCTTTGGTCACGCATAAATTCAAACAGCTAGGAAATATGACTTCGGCATTTGAATATTAAAAGCAAAATATCTATACATATGATATAAATATAATTTGCATTCACATGACTAAAATAATATTTACATTTGCATTATTTAAATATGGAAATCATAATCCAATTAATTTCCCATTACGATGATATCGTATTTAAATTTTATATGCTTATATAACTTTTGATTGTTCATTTAAATGCGATTGAAATCTTTTAAAAATTAAGTGGTAGTCTGGTATTTCGAATTTAATATTCCGTAATATGATACAAATTACGAATCGATTTCTTACTCAAATTTTAGAATTTAATACTTGAGTGGCAAACGTATACCGAACAAAGACGTTTTTAAACGTATAAGAAATTTGGAAATATGTACAATATGTGGAAATATGTATGGGTATATAGATAATTTATACATAGATTGGATCTTTTTTTTAATATTATTTAGTGATAATTAACACATATTTTTTAAACATAGCATAAGCGTCAATGTTTTATTGTTATCCAATATACTTATTTTTTACATCAGACATAAACTTTCATCATACAGTATTAAGACGTTGTTTTCCAATCTATATATCTGTAATAAGAAACAATCTAACAACGATCGGATATTCCACTATCTTTTTATCCGTTTATTATCAATCTAGAATCTAAAAGTGATATTTTGTTTGTACTATCGCGAGATACGGCGATAATATTAAAATTTAACTATCTGTTTTGGATATTTTATTGGTCAAAATGTTGTGCTTGTTAGCGATGGAGGTGGGCGGAGTACAGCAATACTTTATACTGCATTACAAGCTCTGGGAGTGCAGATAAAAGTCGCCGTGTATTTTATTAATGAATTAATTTAATGTTTCATCGTTAAAATCCTCATAACATTTTTAACATGCAACCGGCGATGTTTATAAAGAATAGCAATTCATTATCCTTATTGTGTTTCGTTGACAAGGTACCGAAAATCTTTTGAGATATTAATTAAGATGATATATGTATTTGTTCTTAAATTACGCTCTTGTATCGGTTCATTGATTTTTTGTTCGACTTTATTTTTATTGTATTGATGGAGATGGAGCAAAAAGATCTTACCGCGAAAAAAGGAAATTCTATGTATAAAGTTCTTTTGTTTTAGAGATAAGTTTTATTTGTTATTGCGTTCCGTTTATGCCAAATTGATTGACCTATATTTTTAATTAACTATATTTTAAATTAATGATATAAGGTTAGCACTTGACGTCAATCAAGCCTAATGGTAAGCAATGATTATACCTAGGATGGTTCGTGCTTGCTTAAACATACCTATTCACTCTTCCCTTGAAGACACTCAAATTATAAGTAGCAGGGAACACTGACGTTGGAAGTGTGTTCCAAACCTTTGCGGTTCTTATCTGCAAAGTGGATGCAAATCGTTTCGTTCGCGTTGATGAAATATCTACCGCATAAGGATGCCACTGATGACGACTTCTTGCCGTTCTGTGATAGAAAGGTGAAGGTGGAACTAGGTCGTGAAGTGCTTGTGCACACTCCCCAAGTATATCCTGCACATCATGTATATATTATACCAATACAGAAAATAAACGTATGTAGGTATATGTACGTATACGGAATGTTCAAATAAAAATAAACAAATGCATTTTCAGGAGCTGCGTTTATATTTTTAAAAAGCGCTCATAGGTACGTTGATTTTTAATTAAAACGGACACTGTTATTTTTGACTCCTCCATTGTAATACCCAAGGGAGGGGATGAATCGTTTTAAATTATTTAAATGTCTATAGGGGTCGAGTAAGATTTCTTTTGAAGCTTATTTTTTGGAATCTTAAAATTTTACAATGCTTACAAATTGCAAAAATACAATTATAATTTAAGGTTTACTAATAATTTCACTTTCGAAAAATCGTTCTAAAGAAGAAATATTAAACTAGCATTGTCGTGTTCGAATGACTGTTATATTTACCACATACTATAAATATGTATGCAGGATATTCCATTCTTAACTTTGAATTTCCGTAAGACTTAACATTAACAAATCACATAAAAAAATAAAATAAAATAAAATAATCCTAAAATATCTTTGAACAATCTGTATATATATTTCTCTTGTATCCTAGTAACAGAATCCTAGCAACAGTGATAGGAATATTCCTTCTCTAAAATAGATTTAACTTAGAATAGATTTCACGAAATTCCCTACCTAAAGTCTACGAAGTTCACTAAAATTGCCAATATATTGCCATTCACATTTTAGTATTACCTATATTTATTATTTCAGTTTAATATTGACTGTTATTAGTGTTTATTTCATTAATAAGAAATGACCGTTAAACCCATCGAAAGATAAAAATAAGTTTACATTTAACGTTTTTGTAACTTTTTTGACGATCGATCGTTAGTAATAATTATACAATGTTTTATTTCAATTACTGCATTGCTGGGCGAAGGCAGGTGGGCATCTGAGTGGAAATTCTTCAGTAACGAGCTACTTACTCGACAGTAACGTAACATTTTTACCGGAGCATCCTTAATCTTTACGCCCGTTGTATAAAAACTATTTAAGATCACTTAAAACATATTGAAGATTCAAAAGCCTTAAGACATTTTATCTCGAAAACGAAACTTAAGTGAGACTTATATATTGTTTATATACATATGTATACTGTTTATGAATCAAGAGTTTCTGATACTATTTTTCTTGAAGATAAATGAGTTTAATAAGTTTATTTTTTTATTTCTTAAACGATAAGATTAATCATCGAAAATACCAACTTAATTAACTAGGTAAAGCTCATGTTTATTAATCAATTTTATCCAAACTCAATTGATTATATGAAATCAGAATATCACCTTTGAAACGAAATAAGATTAATATATTTCATTTGTCATCGTTGTTAGAACATATTGGAATTATTTACTTAATATGCAGAAATTTAACTAAAAAAAATTAATAACGCATTTTCTAACGGAAATTTTTGGTAAATTGGACATAATTTTAGGAGTTTACCTATTGTACAACTTCTATTACTTTTCTTATTATTACTAGATAATAGTAGTGTCATTAACTAACGTTATTATTTTAAAATATCATACCAGTTTTCATTAATTGCGAATTTGCCCGCGTGAGGTTCAGATCAGTTTGTGACTTTAAAATATTTATATATCATAAAATATACTGTTTAGTTCAAAATAGTTTGAATCTGTGCAGTTTTCTGTTATTTTTAAAGATGACCTTAAAAACATATTAAATTTGTCTCTTTTATAATATTAAAATTAATAATGAGATTACATGTTTCAGTGAAAAATATTCCTCTGAGAAATAAAACTTGAACTTCGACAGCAGTCTTTCGGAGTCTTGAAACACATCAAAGTGTCGCCGCGTGTCACGTCCTGTCGCGGCTGACACATCGACATCGAACGAGCTGTCGCGAAAATTCTACTTCGGCCCAGAAAAAGAATCCTGCCTTCCAATCCAATCCAATGCGCCGATAATTGGTGCAATTCTGTAGTAATGGATTAGCCGATCGCATTGTTAAGAATAAAATTTATTATACAGCCGATGCGATGGATCCAATTTCAAACGTAATGAGGGTAAATAAACATTTTTCGAAAAATTGCCGACCTTAACGATTTTAATGATACATTTCGGCCGTTTTCGCACGCACGTGACAATGGACAGAAATAATATTCTTTCAAACGAATAATTGCTTTACTTATTTCGTTTCCCAATAATTTATGGTTTATATACAAAAGGTAATGCAAAACAGGAGTGAACTAGAAACAGATTTATTTTAAATAATGACACCCACGTGTTGTTGTATTTGCAGCTTAATCGCCTGTGGTGCTGTTTAGACCAATCCAGAATGAACTGTCCACTTCCTTTTATAGTAAGAAAATTAAATGCAAAATAGACAAGCCTACGGTGAAACAGGTGTCTTCTATATCTGGTCATGTTTTCGTCCCACGCTCGCAGCTTTATTGGTTAGAATTGCCCCTAAACGTTACCAATGAGACATTCGCTGGTGTATTTACGGTGTTTTAAGATATACACAGTAAGAGGTTGTACCGGTAACATAAAGTGTGAGAAATATGGTACGTTGGATGCGGTTAACAGAATCGGATGTACTAGTAAACTTAATTTCTCGGGAATCCCGAAAAATAAATAACCGTGAGCATTCTTGTCTAATACTTTATGACTTCCCCTTATTGGGTTCAAGCTTCTTATTAATCAGATTAATTTATGTAAATAGCACGTGGGTGATATGAGCATTAACTATATGAAAATATAAAACGACTTTTAAATGGGCTGAACGTAATTGGTGATACGCGGTCGTTTAAATTGAACCTATCAAACTTAACGAGGTAAAAATATTAATCTGGAATACGTTTATATTTAAAGTATTATAACTTAAATATCTTTAATTCAATTACGGGAATTTTAGTAAACAATCGATTAATGACAAGACATTTAACCGTTGAAAATAAGTTCGAGTTTTAGAGAGTAATTTACTTTTTTGAAGTCGGTTTAATTTTTTTTAATTATTTTTATTTCGTAATTTTTAGTTTTCAATATAAATACCGTGTCATTAAAAATTTCTCCATCTTGGCCGTTACACACGCATGTTTTATTTTAAAATTCAAAAACTATTAAACCAATTTTGATAAAACTTACACCATACCCTAAGTAGAAGCAAATTTGAGCCATTAAAAAAATCACCAAAATCGGACCAGTAGTTTGGGAGATATGAGCGGACAAACATACAAATATACAAACATATAAACATTCATAAGTAGCTGATTTATACAAACATATGCAAAACTGAGCAATTCTAAGAATATTACATACATACAGTACATCAAATTGATACTATAATCTCCTTCTTTTGAAGTCGATTAAAAAAGAATATTGCATACCTACTATTTTCTAACTTGAGCAGTTTTATTTATTTTAAGAGACCAAGTCATAGTCCAACGGCTACATTATCACACTATCATACCAGTAGGTATAAAATCAGCGTTAAGTAGTTTATATACCCGCATTCTATATCATGAGGGAAAGCTGAAAGCATTATCGATAATCACTGGTCCTTCTATCCCCCTTTTATTCTTATTTTTATTTAGCCGCGAATGAGTTTCTGGGCTATTCTGTTATTGCAAATATTAAAAGTTTAGGTGATCCGTATGCTCATTTTCCCTCAATAAACCAGCTGATAACTCCTCAACGGTTGACGGTAAGATTCTCTTCATCAAGGTTCGTTATCAATCGTTTTGGAATTACATATTTTGACAAGGACAATATAAACAAAATGGTGAAATATAAGGCTTTGCCTAATTAATCTCGTCATACGTAATATGCAAATTTTCGCCTCGAAGATGTCCCGCTGTCGAGTCACTCCCAGCAGGTGATGTTACGATATCTTGAAGAAACATTAATATCATGTTTTTGTCGTTTAAAATAAATTATTGTTATTCTTACGGGCTTATTATACGAGACTGATGTTGTATTATTTTTATTTTAATACGGTAATAGCAAAGTATTTTCACTAATTTTATGTTATTAGATAATAGCTGTCTCATAATTAAATTCAAATTTTGATAGTTTGTCGAAATTTGCTTAACGTTTTTTTTTCTGCTATTCTCTTAATGCTCGTTTTAGTTTTAGACCGTATGTTTTTTTATCTTATTAATTAATTTAGTTTTTAAAAGTACAATATTTTCACGCATTCCTGTACAAGTGTAAATTTGGAAAATTTATTAAACCCCCGACATCGTATTCAATACGACATAAGGGCTTTAAACTTTTGGGAGGTATACTTTTTATAAATTATATCTAATAATAAACACACAGACACA
>DVXP01000413.1:0-20966 GCA_018235645.1 Junonia grisea | reverse complement strand
AAATAACCACATCAACCTACGTGATGGTATAGACTATAAATAATCATAAGGCAAGGTAGAAATGTTGTTACCACTTTTTGTTAAGTTTATATTTGATAGATTTTATTTAAGAAATCTTTGATAAATAAGAAATAAAATTACTTCTTAATAATATCTCTAACTCCAAATGAACCTACTATACAATTTTGTTCCTAGTATTTAGATTCGTAGGAAAGAAAAATATATTCTGCTTTGGTTCAAGAAATAATAATATCCGATCTGAAAAATTACATTTATCAGAGTATTCGTTCAAATGTATTATGGTACTACCCAACTACGGTGAAGCAAATAGGAGGGTTATGATTTTGATTGTCATGGAGTTATTTTATTTCTTACATATTGAGATTTTAAGTTAGTTTAATAGGTGAAAACTAGTCTAGCCCTTATAGTTAAGTGTAAATTTGACGTCATAATTTACGAGTCAGACAGACTTTATAAATTATACTTATACCTACTCCTATGATAAATAATTTTTAATTTGAATCTGAACTAATTGTACATAATGTACTTATACGAAGTATGAAGATACAGTGATAGAGGTTTTTCTTTATATATTTTTGTTTGAAAAAATGACAAAAAGTAAAAAAAAATTAGTTTTGGAATGTACAAACTGTCTGCATAATTTTATAATAAAATAGAGATAATGTAAAATAAAGATATACTTAATGCGTGCATTGAAAGTTACCTACACATATAATAGATTTATTTTAAAGACAAATCTTGTTCAGTTAAAAAAAATATAGCGTTAACTCATTATTTTTTGTTAAATATTTCTACCAATTAGGCAGGGTATTGAATTTAATCGGATTATGGTATTATAATAGATGTAATATTAGTAAAATTAAAAGGTATTAAAAGAAAAAATATATAAAAGGAATGGGATGAAAATGCAATACGTTTAGTTTAGTTTAATAGATGTAAGGGTCAGTACACATCAGCGGCTAGTACAGTGAAACTTGGCAAGATTGCCCACCACTCCTAAATTTTCCTCACACACTTACAAAAGATAATTCGCTACTTAACATGGCCAGAAATATAAAGGACATTTTATCCTAATACAAAAAATACGAATAACAAATCAGTTTGGTTTTGGTATTTTTTAACTTATTTGAAAAGTATCGGTGTGGGCAAATCTATAACTGGTGGGCAATCTTGCCAGGTTTTACGGTACAGTAAATCATTATGAAATAAACGTATATTCTGTAATTTTTCATCTAAAACAATGAAATAAAGTACATAATATTAAAGAGCTTAAATCGAAATAATAATGGCATGGTTGGTTGGTTTTGTTCGTCTCAATACTCCAGCCCTCATAATATTCTTATTACAATATCTTATTTCTTGACAAAAGCGACGTTGTTAAGCTACGCAAAATTATTATCAATTGTAATATTATTTTAATACAAGAAGACCTTAATATCGCGATGGATTTGTAAGAGACACTCAAGTATGTATTTTATTTCGACATTAAATATTAAATATACATTGATGAATATAAAATTATTATCTATAAAGTCTGCTGGTGTGTGCTGTTCCTCATTGTAATGAATTTTCAGCGGTTTTGTAAATATATGTCTGTATTATAATTTCGTTGGAATATTTTTAAGCTTAAGGTAATTAATTTGTTTAAAAAAATTTTCTGTCTTTGAATACTCCTTAATGCTTTATTTTACTTCTTATTTTTTATTAGATTGTTATGAATATTAAAATTATACATTAATAATGAAAATCATGAAACCGTGAATTTTTCCTATAAGTTGCCACATAATGTGTTCTAGGGCTTACTAAATTTATAATTTACAATTTCTTGTTAGTATCTATTTGCTGTAATGTTACTGTAGATACTTATTTACTTTTAATGAATAAAAAAGATTTATTTTTCAAATAACATTGTTTTATTAAATTACTTTTTTGTAGTGTTTTAAAGTTAATTTAAATCTAAAGAAATAATAAATATAACTCTGTTATATATTTTATATATCTCAAATGAAATAAAAGTAACTGTTGAGATATATCACATTTCCGATATATTTCCCGAGTTTATCTTATTTCTCAATTTTACAGCAAAATGTTTCCACTAACTTATGGATGTTGACACCGGAACGATGGGACCGTTTCCGGTAAATCCCAACATGGCTGAAAATCTGGTAGCCATTTTTAATGCCATTACGACACAGTATAAACCGCAGTATCAATAAATATTGCTTTTAAAATTTTACTTTCGACCTTCTTTTATTTAAAACGTACATTTTTATTTAATGATAAAATGGCTTTTATAGAATGCAACTAGACATTTTAATATTTCGCACCTCCGGTGCGACACTGTCACTTATGCAAAAATGTAGTTTTTCAGGAGAAGCATTTAAAGCTTTGACACCTCACAAAGCAATGACTTTAGGAGTTATAGGCGAGATGAGTTGCTTATACTAAAACATCAACTTTTAACTTTAATTTAAGATAATTATTAATAAATAATTATCAATAAACGTTATTAAAAATGTATTTTACAATTATTTAAAACTTAAACCCTTCTCAGAAGTAACGTTGTGGATCTAAAGAAAATTTAAAATTATATGTGTTGTCGCACTGATTTGAAAAGAACACAAGAACAAATAGTTTAATAAGTTTTATTTTATGGCACCAAGTAAAGGGGTTATCTAGGATAATTATTACATACTTAACTCATTTTTGAATTTTTTGCAAAAGTGACAGTGTCGCACCGGGGGTGCGATATACTTAACTATCTTTCAGACGAAAACCGTCAGCTCAGTTTTTCCTCCAATCGATAACTAAGTAAAATTGCTATATTTTTTTCTACAGAAATTTTTAAACGATCAAATACTGAAATAATAATCGAAACAGTTCACTTGGCTTATTTTTTTTTCTATCCTAAAACCGCTTTTTATTTAGAATTCCCAGTCGCCCCGTAAAACAGTTTTGTAAATCTTAAGTTAAGAATAGAAAAAATTGAAATCTAATCTAAAAAAATGAAATCTACACGGAAAAACTAATCTATTATGTACTTACGTATTTAAAAATTTAATGTTTAATTTGTAAATGACTGGTAATTATTGTTTATTAGCGATAATGGTATTATTAGATTTACGCAACATTCTGTTGTTTCCACTTACTTTGTATAATTACGATGTATTTATCAGATCTCCAAAGAAAAGTTTATTGTTAAAATGTTTACTTCGATAACTCCACAAATATATTGGGTTTAAAATTTAAATTAGGTAAAGATCAATCGTAAAAATCTCACATCATCTTAAACTCAATCAAAGTTAATTTTATTTACAAGCATTTTAATATACATTAGGTATTTTCACAAGTAGGTAGTTATTAAGCATATATTTTTTAAACCTTTAAAAAAATAATTAAAAGCAGCATGAGTCACTGCAACGGAAGAATGTTTCAACAGTGATTTAAATAGGTAATACCTAGGTACCCACTTGCACTTGAATATAGTGGCGGATGCAGGATTTGTTTTAGCGGGCCTTGAACAGTGTTGGATTCAAAAGTATAGTTGAAAATGGGTTTATCCGATTGAGTTTTAGAATTTTGGTTTGCAGAAATTTGACCTAGATCAAAATTTGGTGAAAATTTTGCCAAGATTGAAATTGTTAAAGGATGAACCTGATGATGATGAATATGCATAGGAGTGAGCTTAACTTTCACTTCCGAGAATCCTGCTTGGAAAAAGAAACAATAGTCTGGAACTTATGCGAGTTACGTCTCAGTTTTCCAATTCTCACCTCACTATTAGATCTTTCATATGTTGTCCGAAACGTATGTAAATATATTTAAGAAACGCGGACAATGATGGACGTATCCACGGACGGAACCTTGCGGACAATGAGTGAATGTCATTCCGGGGCCACGGCGACGCAATCCGAACACAAACACGCAGCCAAGTATGAATAACACGATAGATAGGACTCCATAATTTATCGAATTTATCGTACAAATCTGAAACGATTTAATATCAAATCAAATCATGACCGATGAGTTATTAAAAACAATTTTAGGGTCCCGTATGCGAATTAATATTCGGCTGTAAGTATGGAGGTAGGTAGATACATAGTTTCTATACATTGTCTAAATTATTTCAGATATTTGAATGTTTAAAAACAACTTTAAGAAATCTTATGCAACTATATTACTAGAAGTTGGTAGGTATAACAAAAAAGTTGAACATAAAACATTAATAAAGAAAAGTACCTATTAAAATAATTATATAAACCATTTTGTCCAATTTTGGTTACAAGGCCGTCAAAGAACAAGTTGATGTGTTTTTTACCTAAAATAATTGCAATTTGACGCTTCTATTCATTGCTATGACTATAATGGATTCGCTAAAATACCGGACAATTTTACAGTCGATATTTCCATAGGATCCGTATAAACCTAAAATACTCTCCAACATAAATTCGACGTATCCACAAAACTTGTTTTATGACTACTTAGTTATACCTGCGTCAAGTTCTAACTTTTTACAAGTTATATAGGTATTTTGTATTATTTTTAAATCTTCGTAATAATGTGAATGAACTTATGTATTGATTAAAAGATTGTAGGTACCGAGGTACCAAGTAGGTAAGGTGTAAAAACTTACTTCTCATTGTAAGAGTCCGCTCTCAACGTTTTTGTAACGGAACCCTAGAAACGATACAGCCAGTTTGATCACTGTAACCAGCAGTCTGTTTTGTTCGCGGTTCGAAGCGGTGCATTAACCTTGTTTTGAATATTATTTTAAACATTTACCATGACGTACGCATTTTTAATAGTTGTTACCGTAGCTATCACGTTCAAGTTATTATTTCTAGGTTTCTCATTGGTTGTTACATATAAACACAGCAAAAGTGAGGCAAAGGTAAGCACAATATTCTTTACGTTTCACGGTCCCACATTTATCACTACGTAAGCATGCTAAATTTGTAAAACGCACTTGCTTTGAACGTATTTAAACATTTATATCGTTTAATTTTTGTGGTAAACGACAAAAACAATTACCTACCGCTTAATTATAAGTTGGATATGTTAAAAATACCAAACGTAGGTACATATATCATACAGACAGAACATCATTATTGCTTTTTTTCTCACAATCTGTAATTACTCGCGTATTTATTTATTTTATCAAAGATATTAAAAGCGTCGTTATTTTCCAATTAGAATGGACAATTTGATAAGTATAGTGTCACTTATAATTTGATTTTACTTTAATTTTAAATAATTGAATAACTTTAAGACTCTCAATATTTATAGTATTTTTTTTGTTGTTTTGAGAAAAAACATTTACAGGTTTACCCCATTTTACCATAACACAGTACTTTAGCAAGGTATTTGCAAAATGCTATATTTGCTTCAAAGTAAAAGTAATTGAGTTATTGCGTTAGAAATCATTACTCCAGTAGGTATACATTACACAACTAACGATTTATATCATTCGCATTTTTTGTTGCAGAACAATATGCAGACAAAGCAAAACAAAAACCAGTCTTTATGTGCATGGAAACGATTTTCAAGTATTTTTAAGCGGAAATTATCTTACAGCCCCGAGTCCTGCAATAACAATCTTACTTTTAAATTATAAAATATTGAAATTTGTTAAAAACTGCCTACAATCCAGACGTTAAGAAAAATGATGTTGTTTTCCAATTTTTGTAATATATCGTATTTACCTCGCCAACAATGTTTTTTGTATAATAACAAAAACCCAACAAATACTTGTTGACACTATAAAAATAATAAAATAAATAAAAAGTTCGTATATTTTTCAGAGATGTGCTTTATATTGTCTATAGTTTCAAAACCATAGGTAAGTACCTACTCCGTCCACAATTTAATAGAATATATCTATTTTTTAATTTATTAAAATAGTTAAATAGTGTTTATACCTACATTAATAATATAACGTTACTTTCAATGTATATCCAAATAATAAAGACGCGAGAAATACCTAAATCAAAAGAAAATTAGTCGAGAAGTCTAATTAAACTATTTTCTCAAGTGTAACGAAAAACACGCAACTTCAAAAATATTGATGTGTTAATGCCACGACAACAAATTCAATGCTATGAGTTGAGCTGAAAAATATACTTATGTTTACAAATTTTTTTTTTACTTTAGAATTCTAGATCACGTAGGTACACTGAAAATCGTTAACAGAACGTTATTTGAAATGAAATTTGAAAAAATAAAACATCTTCAAGTATAGATAAATATACAAACAATCATTTTGAAGAGTGGAATTGACTTAAGATAAACTTAGTCATCATCATTATTTAAATAACTTGTCAAAAAACGCTTAAAAACACGACACGCATGAAGTGACGATCAAAGTAACAGAGTTATCTTAAAAATGTAATATGTAGGTATATGTGTATGAAAATGATATTACTCACCTTATTAACTATTTGTAACATTCTATGATAAATTTGAATAATTTTGTTATAAAGGAAATCGATACCTCACATTAACGTAATAGATAAGAAAGACGTCAAAATAGCTACCTACACGCTTTCATTAATGCCGGTCTGTTTTCAGTAAATTGATACCAATGCAGGTTAATTAAATACTGAAACAAATAAATTTAGTATGCAACAAGTATTACGATATATTATTTTTTAATGTAGGTGCAGTATAATTAGAGAAATGATAAATTACTATAGGTGTATAAAAATATACAAAATAAATACAATAAAAAAAACATTTATGTAGAACCGGGGGAGAGCCATGCATTTGCACGAATGGGCCGACTTGACCGGAGTGATACCACTGCCTCACAGAAAACCGGCGTAAAGTGATGCTTGCGTCGTGTTTCACCGCGTGAGTGAGCTTACCGGAGGTCCAATTCCCCACCCCTTTCCCCTAAAAGGCCGGCAACGCATTTTGTAGCTCCTCTGGTATTGCAAATGTCAATGGGCGGCAGCATTCACTTTCCAGCAGGTGATCTGTCAGCTCGTTTGCCGCCCTATGCCATAAAAAACATATTAACATTAAGTATAGACAACAGGTGCACAGTGCCGTAAATAGGGGGGTAAACAGCACTCAGACAAAGGGCGTAGAGCCTAACGAGCGCAAAAAGGACGGGTAACAGTGTTACATTTCATAGCAATCAGTAGGTTTTGAGGACACACCTCACACCTGGTGGTGAATGCATCGGCACCATACTACAATTTCTCACACTACAATCATTGTCTGCTAACTTTTTATTTAACATAGAAAATATTTGTACTTATCAAAAAAATTATTTATGCAAATGAAAAACCTTTTGTGTAATTATAGAAACTCGCACAAGGCGCGATAATGCTGTCCACGGCACAGTAGGTGCAAGACGGCTCAGTATGAGGATCTTAACCCAATTGTCTAATGTTCAAATCCAGGTTAACTCCATTCGCTTTGTAACTTTTGTATACTTGATATTCATTGTGTGTAAAGATAGCAAAGGTAACTAAATAAGTATAAATTAGGAAAAATTCTGAGACACATGCAGAAGTATGACGTACAAAGTATGTATATCCACTTTACCTCTAACTCACAAGAGCTGCGGATTAAGCGGTGGCAGATTATTTTTCTTAATAGGGTGAGGTCATACGCGAATCCAATTAAAGAACTGCTTACACTTTCCCTCTCTATAAGACAGACCGTAAAACCGAACTTTAAAATGCAAACTCTGTCAAAGCAAATTTTTCTTTAAAACTCATTTGTTAGCTTACCCTACCCTGGACTACAATTTTGAGAGCGAGGCGAGACAGCGCGCTGCTTGCGAATACTGTGACAGAGAGAGAGAGAGAGAATGCACGAGATTCACTGGATACCCAGCGTCCACCCGTTGACAGCGAGTCGATACCTAAAAACGGGGTGGCGTTGATCGGGTGCCCGGTGGACGTAGTGAGCGTTGACTTTAAAATTCTACGGAAAAACGAAATCATCTAAGTTTTAACCTTTAAACAGTAAAAAGGAGTACATACATAATTATGTTTCTATGTGAAATATGTACGAGCAAAGCCGAATGAGCTATCTAAGTATTACGTAGCGCAATTTTTGAAGATTTTGGAATTCAATTTACGATTGAAATCTAGTAACATCTCTGTTGAAAAGTCGTAAAAAATGTAGTTTAAATTATTTTGCAACAAAAAAAATTGTCGTTAAAATAAAAAAGTATATATAAAAAATCAAATTTTAATTCAGATAACAAATAATAAACAATATAAACAACAAATGTAAATATAAACTATGCTTTTTCATAGCCGGTAATGTTTAAAAAATTCATTTCTCTTGTAAACTTAGCCCACTTAACTGTTTTCTTCTGAATATCTAATTTTATATCACTGTTCTTATAAAACAGCGCTCGGTCAATCACTAACTTGTTGAATTCATGTACATGGGGATGATTCGTGTAGTCATCGATGTTCATCCACTGACAATCTTTAACTTCTCTTTGAGATATTATGATCTTGTCTGATAAGGCCTTCATCATGAGAAGTACATAAATATCGGAGTTACCAAACATCATGTTGTGCGTGTGCCTGAATGTTATGAGTGACGTAAACTCAGATTCAATCCCTGTCTCCTCTTTAACTTCCCTTCGAGCAGCTTCCACTATGTCTTCACCTATATAAAAATAAAACTAATTTAGTTTCTTTATAAAAGCAAATATTTAAAAAATTAATGATATACAGAAATATTTTAATAAATAACCATCAACACCAAATTTAAGGAAGCAAAATTAAAATAGAGTTCAGTGTGTTCATTTATTCTTTTGTGTTAATCTACACATGGATTTGAATGAGTTCATATGAACACTAGAATTGAAATAATACATAATGATTACTAAAATTACTGAATAGTTAGAAGTCAGTTGCTTAGGCAGAATAGAAAATCGTCATATCAAGAATTTTGACATGATGTGTGAAGCAATCCACAGCTTAACTAGCACTGTGTTGTAATTTCTGATGTGGTAAAGTTTGTTACACTTTAATCTTTTAATACGTGGGCTAGCTAAGTTAAGCTTCGCTCAGACAAAACGCAAACTAATTCGAGATAAATAAAATACAATGTATGTTGTTGTTGTAATGGATGTTGTCCTGTCCACCCCAATGCAACCCACAAGGTTTAATTATATTTTTAAACCATCTAGGGTCCCACTTAACACACAAAATTCTATCTAAATCTGTCCAGTTGTTCAGATGAAGTAAGGTGACAAGAATTTGTTCCATAGAATTATATATATAAAGACATACATAAATTAAATAATTGATATAAAAAATTAAAATTTTCATAAAGACACACCTCTTTCAACATATCCACCAGGCAGTTTCCAATGAGGATATTCATAATGCTTTTCACTTATGGCCAGTAATTGTTTTTTATCATTCAACACCAAAGCTCCTACTCCAAGGTTTGTGTGGCAAGCTGGTGGTAGGTTTGGCTCCGAGTCCAACGGCAACCACTTATACATCATTACGAAATCATCTCTGGCATGATGAAAATTAAAACCTTTCTAAGAATACCAATATAATTTAACAAAAAATCTAGTATCTAGCAGTTTATATTACAGTATATGAAGATTATATCTAAAGAACAGGGAATGTCACAATTGTAATTTTTTTTTTAGATTTACTGACTCATCAAAACTCATCTAAATGTCTATTACTGTTATTTTCAAAGACTGGATTTTTGCATAACTGATTTATGGACACTTCATGTTCTTTGTGTATACCATTAAAATAACCTCATATTTTATACATAATTTGAGAATTGTGCTTGATATAGATTATGCATATCATAAATTTACTTCTGCAATTGCTTCTTTACAGTTTGATAAAAAGATATATTTATTACTATAATTGTCAGGGCTACTGCAATACCACAGAAGCAACAAGTGCCCACAAGATCCAATCTTAAACCAAATATTACTCAATCTCATTAAAAATTGGATCTTAAAACAAAATGTAATTATACATAGTACAGCACTATCCCTGATTAAATGCTATCTCCTGAGAAAGACTAAAAACTATAGACAAATCGATAAGAAATAATGATGAGGAAATTTAACTTACTTGTGCTAACATAGGGACATAAGTAGAATCATTTATGTGGACCTTAAACCATATACATCTCCTCCCTTCATTTAACCAAGTCCTCAAGGATTCTGAAAAATTATTAAGAACATGATTTTAATACATGATTTTAAAAACAAAAAGATGACTACAATGAGTTGTAAAGGTGTGAAAAAGTAACTGTTTTGTGTAAAAAAATACTAATTATACTAGAATAAATATTCACAAAAATAGAAGTTGATCAACTTTAAATAAAGAATATTGTAGATATATAACTATAGAACAACCCTTTTCTTGAGATGTAATAAAGGAACATGGAAAACAAATTATACATACCATTTAATTTATCCAAAAACATTTCTGTTCTACATTGTAGTTTCGTTGAATCAACAGTAATGCCATTAAATCTGTCTTTTTCACCTATAAATGTTTCACATTGTTGAGTATATTTGCAATGACTACAGGAAATATTTCTAAAAAAAATTGATATAACTAATAAATATTTTTAAAACTATTAATAAGTATACCTTGGTATAGCTGCAATATTATGATTTTTACCTTATATTCCTCGTATGGAAAAATAGATTTTTAATTTTCAACATTATATCAATTGAGAATTAAGTAAAATATAAACCAACAATTCCCGATATTTGTTGAAGACACACTTTAATTACTATAAGTTTTTTTTTTGTTTTGTGATGATTTATAATTACACAGACACTTTAAGTTACTTAAATAAAATTATTCATATATTGATATAGATATATAAAATTATTATCTCTAAAGTCGACTTATCAATATGACTCAATATGTAGCAGGTGATAAGTAGCTGTCAAATGATAATTGATGTCAAAAATAAAAATTAGATAGATATTATTTCGTCAAACGTCAAAGTTGTAAAGAAATAGATAGATATACCTCAACGGGCGTGAAATTGTAACAGACATTAAGTCACATATTGGAAGTACTACAAAGACGTTATCTACAACTTGAAAATTTACGACAAGAAAAGATATACTTTTTTTATTTTGATGATATAATTACTAAGCTAGCAACGATTATTCGGTTAATATTCGGCCGAATACCGAATATCTACATACAATTCGACCGAATACCGAATACTTAAGTAATATCTATATATTGTTATTGGCACATAATTGGTAAAATAAAAAAAAATCCATTTATTTTGTGTATAATCACGGAAGTTCCTATGTATGTAAGATGTAAGTATGTATGTATGTGGGTATGGGATTATGAATGTTCATCTATAATTTCTAAACAAGTTATGATAAGTGGACAATTTTTGTATTTTTTATTATTTATTATATATTCGTTTTATAGTATTCGTTTTGTAATGTCAAAATAAAAGATACTCGTATTATATAACAATTTAAAAATACTTAAATTATTTAAAAAAAATTGCGTTCAAATTGCTTCTGCTGTTGTTATATTCTTACTAGAAGTTTTATTGATTAAATAAAACATTGAAATAAATGAATAAGTATTACGGAATGGGTAAAAAAACGATCTGTCTATAGTCATTTTGATTTTAATAATGATGCTAACCTACAATACATAGACTTACCACGATCACTGCAAAAACTGAAATAATATTGCGCAGTAGATATAATCATGATGCAAAAGAAATATCTTTACCTTTGCGATCGACTGTGCAATATGGCTATTGTTCAGTCCATATTCTTTATGTCCACCTATAGACGAGGTTAAATTTTTATTTCCATTATTTCATAAAAAAATATTTACGTTTATATATTTTATTATTGCGAGGTAGATATTTAATTAAGTCAGTTATTATTTTATTTTAGTGCGATAAAAAATAATAGATATCTATCTCTATCTAATTTTAAACTTAAAATATTTGTGTGTAAGTTTTTAAACGAATATAAAGCGACCGTTTTAAGATGTCGTCTATGATTGTTTTCTTTCTCTCTTACTCTAATATAAAGTAAATACACATGTCATTGAAATGATGTGGACTTTCAATGCAATTTAAATACGTTAACATACTATTGTGTTTTAACCAATGTTAAGAATTTAGATTTAATAAATTTCATGTGGTGAAATGACTTTTTGGGAAGACGTAAATTACCGTAAGTGATGTGAAAGATTGTGTCAAAAATAATATATATAATCTAGAAAACCTACTATGGCTGGAAGAGGAGAAAGAGGTGTATCAAGAGTTTTAGATAAGTTAGAAGCATCCGTTAATTCGGGTCAATATTATGAGGCACATCAGATGTACAGAACTCTTTACTTCAGGTAAATCATATAATTGGAATTTAGTAAACATATTGAATACAGTTGTACACAAATAATAACAAATTTTAACTGTTTCATCTTTCAGGTATCTAAGTCAGAAGAAATACGGTGATTTACTTCATTTATTGTATAAAGGGTCAACTCTCTTACTACAGCGCGATCAACAAGGTAGTGGAGCCGATTTGGCAATTCTGTTAATAGATGTGTTAAATAAATCTGAAACAAAACCTTGCCCCGAATGGATAGAGAAAATAGCCAAGTTATTTGAAAAGATGAGTTCAAGCATCCCCGAGCGTGAGACTTTTCTTACAAATGCTGTGAAATGGTCAATGGATAATAATAAAAAAGGTCATCCTTTACTTCACAAGGTAGGTTATCAAAATTTGTTCTTAACATTATCTTTTAAAATTAAAACCCTTAATTTAATAAGATGAATATTACTTGAATCTATATTATACTTGCTGTTATTGTTACTATACCTTTATAATAATGTAGGTGTAAAATTGTTTAATTAGTAATCAAGTAATTAAGTTTTATTTCTAAATCATTCATAACTGTACTGTCTGGGTTTTTTCTGTTGTATAATTGCAGTATAATAAAATATATTAAATACAAAAGCTGTTTAGATACATATATCCATAAATTATACAGTTTATATTTGTTATCTCAATCTGATTTTTAATTTGCTTATAAATTCGTATTTACAGAAAATTGCTGAAATATACTGGCAAGAGAAAAAATTTACATCGGCCCATAGACATTTCTTACACTCGAGTGATGGAACAACTTACGCTAACATGTTGATTGAGCTACACACAACAAAAGGACTGAAGTCAGAGATAGATTTATTTATCACCCAGGCTGTCCTACAATGTCTTTGCTTGCGTAACATCCAAATGGCCACAGAAGCATTTAATAAGTACACAGGATCACATCCAACAATAAAAAATGACAAAGGTCCACCATACTTATTTCCGTTACTAAACTTTTTATGGTTTCTTTTACGTGCTATTGAACAGTAAGTTTATAGATTTAAATTTTTATTTTGTTACATTTAAAAAAATAAAGTTTATTAATTATTTTTCTTTTTCTGTTTCAGGAGACATGTCGTTCAGTTTAAAGTCCTAAGAAACTGTTATGCCATTAGTATAAAGAGAGATCCAAATTACTCAGTGTACTTAGACACTATCGGCCGCATTTGGTTTGGTATTGAGGTCCCACAAGATAAGAATCCTAATTCTATATTTGGTGGCCTCCTTAAATCTATTATAGGCGAGGTTGATGTAGATACTTCAGATGATGAAGGGGAATTTATGAGGAATGGTGCATCAGCTCCTGACTTAGACTAATGGTGAATTTTTAAGAGAATGATTTGCTATTTATAAAATTTCAATTAAAAACATGTCTGTTTAAGCTGATTCAATGTGTATATTTGGTGAAAGTTGTTAAGTAGGAAATGGTAGATGTGGTGCAAGAAACAGTTTGATGTGGTTTACTAAAGAAATGCAGACATGTAATCTTTTTAATTTTTAAATCAGTCACATCTTAAAAGATTTTTTAAGAGAAACCGTTATGTTAGATTCAGAGCTTATAGTCTTACAGAGCACTTTTTATAATACTGATTTGTTTTAAAGGAATAATCTGTTAAAAATGTATTTGTATTATATAGATTAACATTATGATTATACTTGTTCTATTTAAATGTTTATTTATTAAATTGCAATTTTTAATATAATTATATATGCTTCAACTATTTATCATAAGTCCTAGACAGAATGTCAATTTTAACACACTATTTTAGTATAAATTAAAGGGTCTGTAGTTGTCAAAAAAAGTAATAAAACTGTGTAATATTTTTTTATTAGAAATATGTTCATATATTATTTAGTATTTGACTTAATCGAACAAACATGGAATTATCATAAATATATACAAGTGATCACAGTTTATTTTGCATTCTTAAAATGCTTTGTCTTCAACCTATTTATTTTTATATAATATAAACATGGAAAAAATTATATAGCATCAGCTAATGCAAGGCTTAAATTATTTACAACACCTAATTAATAATAAACACGAATAAAATTAGATTTTTTTATATACATATTATAATCAAAAAATATTATAATCAATATTCTGAGGTAGCAATCAACCTAATAAAAATTGCTATTGAATTACTTAATATTTAAACTATTAACTCCCACTTAACTTAAAATTTTAAATATTTTCCATAGTGAGTGAGGTAATACACCTTGTCCACTTACCGACCGTAATATTACTTTTTTGTAGATTCATTTTAATACCCTTATTATTTAGGTCTAACGCTTGTTTTACAATAAATTTATTAAATTCAAGTGCATGTGGATGATTTAAAAATTCATCCACGCTCATCCATTTACAGTCTTTTATTTCTATGTCAGATTTTACAATATTACTGGAGGTAGCCTTTAATAAAACAACAACATAGATGTCTGAATTACCAAACATAGCATTGTGTGTGTGTCTCAAGGTGACCATTGATTCAAAGACTGCATCAATGCCAGTTTCCTCTTTCACTTCTCGTACAGCTGCATCCTTAATGTCTTCACCTAAGTATTAATAATATTATTTTAATGTAATATAATAAATATAGTTTTAGAAATAGTAATGTCCTGGTGATTGAACTGTTGCTAAATTTTTTCTTAAGAATTTAACATTATAAGAAAACTAATGTAGGATGCGTGATTTACAATTTGCTAAATAAAAGATAACAGTATATGCATACTAATATAAATGCAATAGTAATCCTGTCTGTCTGGTCAATTTTCAAAAACCTCGGAATTAAATATGATGCATTATTGTTTTAAGGTAAATAGGACCAAAAAAAGGATAAGCTACTTTTTGATGAGAAAACAAACTTCCAAATAGGCACTTTACACTTCTTTCCTATATTTTTGTATGATTTTTATCAAGTTTAAATAAAAATTAATGAGCAAAGGTAGATTACCCCTCTCCACATATCCTCCGGGAAGTTTCCAATGGGGGATTTCAAAGTGTTCTTCAGTAACAACAAGCATCTCATTGTTCTCGTTTAAAACAAGACCACCAACTCCTAGATTTGTGTGGCATGCTGGCGGTAAGTTAGCTGTACTGTTTTTGGGCAACCATTTATACATCATGACAAAGTCATTTCGTGAGTGATGGAAGTTGAAGCCCTCCTGAAAATATTTTTAAGCACCATTTAGAAAACAAAAAACTCAAGAGTACAATATTGTTTATTTCTTTTCTGTTTAGTTTGACTTCACATGTATTTTTAAACAAATTAGTTAAAAATTAAGATGTGCAGGTAAAATAAGATAATGTTATAAGTAAAAGGTACATACGTCTGCAAGCATAGGCACTAAGGCTGCATGATTTATGTAAATCTTAAACCAAATACATCTTCTACTCTCCTCTTCCCATTGTTTTAAAGAATCTGGAAATTAACAGAATATATGAACATAGTCCTTTATAATAGTAACATTTTTTTTTAAGACAAATATTTCAAACTGATCTACCCAATAATTTTTCCTTGAATTGATCTGGTTCACATGGTTCTTCACGAGAATCGACTGTTACACCATTATATCTATCAATGACACCTTGGAATGTTTTAGATGACATTCTTACGATAATACAACCTACGACAGTTATAAAATATATATTGTAATAAATTACAACTTAAGCTCTTACAATTATATTTAAAAATAATTATAAATTCTACTTGGAAACACTACAATACACAAACAAACAAAAACGTTGGGAACGAAACGAGGCGAAATCTAATTTAATGTAATTGACTATTATCTTATCATGTAACCTTGAATATATATAAAAAAAATATTTTAATGATTTTTTCTAAAACGTTATCACAATAAAATTATCACTTATCATTCTAAAATATACCTACTGACGATTGTGACTGACGGATGACATATGATATGACATTTGATTAGGATTCAGGAGTGAACGACACACGACAGTCGGATAGTGTTACCAGATGCCAGAATATTTGTTTCTCAAATCGGAGAGCTCGTGTAGAATCTTCGGAGTCAACGGGACACGCAACTCAAGGAACAATCCTTTCCTTGTTTCATTATAGTCTTCAATATATTGCGTTTTTGATTATACTATAAAATAAATAACTTTTATGGAATATTTAAAAATAAAACATTTCTTTGCAACTCATTTTTTAGCCTTTCTAAGCGCGGATCTTTATTACGGTTTAAACCCGTATATTCGTGTATTTTATTGTAAACCGGTTTATTCAGGATGGGTATAAGAATGTATTTTAAAACATAAATATAATCTGTAAAGGTGCATTTTCATGTGACGCTCGACGCTGGAATTCTAGCGTCAAATTCGGTTATGTTATCTGTGCGCTGTCTATAAAAAATTGTAGCGAAAAATTTCAGCGTTTAGCGTCAAATTCGAGCGAAAATGTAGCACATTCGTTTTTATTGAATTATTGATATAACCACTATTACCTATTTATTTTATTTGCTTTCTTTGTATCTAATATATATATAGTCCGATTCACGAAAATTGAATGATCTGAATATGCACAAAACAAAAAAAAATATATTTTTGTTTATAATATTACAAAATTTAATTAACGGCTTTTCGTTGTTTTAAATCATCAATTACTATGATTTTCAATATAACTACTTCAGTTACGGTGACTTTAATTTGACGCTGTAAAAAAGCTAAACAAAATTTAGCTTTGTTGAGTTTTTCGCTACAAATTTTTACTTGTGCGCCACAGATTAAATCTCATTTCGTGACGCTGGAATCCAGCGTCGAGCGTCTCATGAAAATGCACCTTTATGTGCGGTGCGTCCCGTTATTTCATGGCTTAAGTATTTAAAAAAGTCATTAAAATTTCACATTTGTTAGATATCTAAGTACTAGATAGATATCTACTATTTTATTTTCCATTATTTGAATTTAAATTTTATTCCAAACGCGTATCCGAGCGAAATATTTGTTACGAGTAAAATAACTGGTATCCATGTCAACCTAAGAAATTAAAAAAAACTTAGTGTGACGTTTAAAATTGACAGTCGTAAGGTAAGGGCCGGCCTAGCACGAAATATTTTAGAATCAGAATGAATCAAGAAGGCGTACTTGCTTGTTGCGCCGTTTGTAATCAGCAGACTCATCGGAGATGTGGTCGGTGTCTTAATATTTATTATTGTAACACAGAACATCAAAGGCAGGATTGGAGAAGACATAAAAGTGAATGTGCACCAAAGTTACAAAAACAGAGTTCACAAAACGACAAAGGTATCGAAGAATTTCCTCATAAAGATAAAGAAATAAAGCTAGAAGACAAAAAAGGGATAAAGATCGACACTTCGGTGACTATAAACAATAAAGAAGAAACAATAAAAGTAGGCAATGAAGTGAGGCGGTTGAAAAAATCTAAAAAGAAAACCGTTAAAAAAGAGGGTAGTGACATTGTTATTGATAATAAAAATACCTCGCAGTTTGTGGAGAATAATACTCAGGATAACGCAAACGTAAAGGACAAGAGTGTGTTTTCAAGTGTTGTGTATAGTAATAAAAACATTGCGAAAGTTAGTGCCATAACTCACGAGGGTTCATCAGAACAAGAAATATTGAGCGAGAAGGCTCAACAATTGAGTGCGGTGGACTTTTCAGCCGCGAGTTCATCCAATGTTTTGAAGGTTGAGAGTAAAGCTGATGTAAAGATGCCAGCGATACCGAGTGAGCAGCCGGCTAGGGTGAGAGAGTACCCTGAAGCCACGCTCAAAGGTACCGGAGCCCCCTTCAACAACATGATGAACAGTTTCTACATGGACCCGAGTGACCCGAACTATGAAATATGTCAAAGAGTTATCAGCGATATGACTCAGTATGGTGTGTGTGTGTTAGACAATTTTCTAGGCAAGGAGCGTGGACTATTAGTATTAAATGAAGTTCTAGAAATGTACAGATCAGGAATATTTACGGTGAGTACTAGTGTTTGTAATAATTAAAAAGCTTTATACACTGCACCCAACAAAACTAGCTAACTATCTAAACACTGAAAAAAGTAAATATTCAGTAAATATAAACACTCCCCATGTTTTGTAGAATTATTAAATAATTAATTTACAATTTTTAAAACCTACAATACATTAAAATAATATTTATACGATGAAGTATATTCTGTTGACATAAATATTCTGGTGAAACAATAATAAATATATTAGAATCTTATTGGATAAATGTTTATATTTTTAGTGAGCAATGAAAAATCTAAAGCAGTGTCTAAGTAGATGAATAACATAAATAAACAAAAATAAATATTAGGTACAGGAAGAATCAAATTGAATATGTATGCATTTTGATAAGCTGAAAACGACAATAATAGTCAAAATTCTAGTCAAAAATAGCATTGTTCAAGGTCAAACCTAAAAAAATAATGTTTTTCAAGGATACTATGAAAAGTATTGTTTATAGAAAAAAAATTCCTGCAAAAGTAGACCATAAATATATGAACATTTTTGATTCTATATGCTTTTCAGAAGTTTGTTCATACAGTACATTAAACTAGCCTTTATAAATTTACAAATAATAATTACTATTAAACAAATTATTATTCATAGACATTTATTTTTCTGCAATTAATTGATAATAATGTCTAATATTTTCCTGTAACAACAACATCCACTTTGCATAGTAAATTGTGATGTTTATTTATTTATGAATTCTTTCATTTTATATCAAAAATGTAAATTAATAAAATGTGGAGTGTATGTGTGTGCAGATAGGTACACTGATGATTCAATTATTATATTATTATATCCCAATAATGCTCAAAATTATACAACTATAAATGATTTTTTTAAAATAACCTAAAAATATAAAATTTATTATTAAAGAAACACTTTAATTTCATTATATTTAGAAAGTCATAATTTACATTTCTTATTTTAATTCATTGACTTTTATATTATTTTGTTAATTTAACTTAATATTTAAAATTTTTTCTTAAACAAGACCATTACACATTAATAAAATTATAATTAATAAAAAATAGTGTAAAAAAATTGTTTTTAATTAACATATTGGAAAGAAATTTTAGATACCTATATCTAATCTAAAAATCAATTTATTTTTTAATTGTACATTGTATTATGCTAGTGAAATGTTAAAAAAAAATTAAACTTATTATTATTAATAGGAAATAGGTCAGAAAATAATTTAAATAGCATATTGTGATGTCCAATACATATTAAATTGTCTATTTAATGTGAAACTAAAATAATTAAGATATATTTTTATATCAATTTGATTATTCTTAATCTATCTACATACATAATGTGTTTTACTTTAATGACCAGAACCATAAATGAGACTGAAGCTAGCAGCGGAATTTAATATTTTTTCTAAGCAACAGAATCGCTTAAAAATTCTTACAATTGATCAACATTATGTTTTATACATACACAAAAAAATAATATAATAAAAAATTTGTATATGTACAAAACATAATGTTGTAAAATTGTTTTTTTTTTACTTAGAAACAAACGAAAAATTGAATTAAAATAAAATCATACTTCAGCTTGTGTATTATTAGGGTAGTTAAAAATTAACAAATAATTCTAAGCAAAAATTAGAAATTATAGTTTATGAAAAAAAAATAATAATATTCAAGCCTTTCACTATAAATATGAAATTTGGCAGAATATTAAACAATTTTTTTTGCAAATTTATGTAATCACAGTTGAAGAATTTTATTATTTCGTGGTTTCTTATCAAATATAAATCTTAGAACCAGTGGCGAATTTACCCGTGAGGCCCGGGCCTAGGGCGCCAGATTTTTAGGCGCGCCAAAATTCGCTTTTCGGCAAAGTTGTAAATGAGGCCGACGACTTTTCTTTTAGCGAAAATAGTATATTTAAGAAAGGGAACGGAGTGTGTCCACTTTTTTTTGGGTTATTTCGTATATGTCACATAGAGGATGGCTAGCTAGGGCACCATATGAATCAGAGCCTAGGGTGCCACTTATCGTGAAAAATCTGCCATTGCTTAGGATACTTCAATTTATTACTACCACATATAAACTATCAACTTACTATTACAATGAATTTGAATTGAAACCAATATCAAAGTTATATCAATAATAAATTCGCACAATAACACGCATGTCTACAGAAAGGAAGTGTGAAGCAAGACCGCACGCTCGCACTTACATCACACTGTTACCTAACATTGGTGCCTGACCCACACAACTTGAAACATATTTAATGCTGTTTAACATACCTTGAAATATCACCCTTTCTCGGTTCTTGCAAAAAAACATCTAGAAGCTATTGCCATGTGTATCACTTAATGAAATTATTGTTGTTTTGTTATAATTATGGCATTGTAACTGATAAATAAATTATTTACTTAACCGATTTGAAAATCAATTTCACTGTATTTTTCTTTGTATTGTATGTTTTTCGTAATTTTTTTTTTTTTTTTTGTATATTGTAATGCTTAGTTAATTCCAAATATTAAAAAATATATCATTTACAGTTATACAAGATCTACTATTACCATTATATT
>DVXP01000412.1:0-20975 GCA_018235645.1 Junonia grisea | reverse complement strand
TCATTTAATTACTGCAGCTATTATATTAAACATTTAATTTATATACTTTTTTTTTTATTTGAAATATGCATCCATGGGCTCACAGTTGCCCATGCCTTTGATTTTCCATTGTTTACAATTTTCATTACTTTATGCTTACAATCCTTTAATTAACAAGAATTTAGAACTACTTTAACTTAATATTTCTAAGGACGTAAGTCCAAACCTGACATAATGTTTTATATTCCTTATTTACTTATATAATTTTACTAATAATATTAATTTATATATTGTCAAAATTGTACTACAGCCAATTTATTTTTTTAACTGACAAATAACGTTTTCTGATAACTGCTATAATAATAATTTGCAAAAGTCATAAGGGTGTCCTCAAACTGTGCGATTCATTAAAAGTTTTGAGAGTCATAATAATTAATTTAGAGAGTTATAATGATTAAATGAGTGACGTAATAGTCCTTTATTATATTATTATAATTGAAAATATTAGAGGATTTGTTTTTGTCTTTGTTTGCAAGCTTTCATGCGTTCTTTACTTAAATGATCACGATCATTTGAAAGCCAATAATTTATTTAACTATTACTTTTATTTTAATCATTGTCTAATTTGAATATTTCTCTTATTTCACCGTACAATACACTGCCAAAATATTATACCTACTACTGCCACTTTTTTTAACCGACCAAAGAAACAGACCAAATGTTTATTTTAAATCTCTAAAAATTCAGAATAGGCGTAAATATAATGAATCTATAAAATTAAATCCAAAAACTAAAACCCGACTACTGAAAGTAGGAAACAAGAAAATCCCGTAAAATAGCCGTGGTCGTATGCTACATTTCCCTAGAAGATATTACTTTATTATAATATGTGTCATTCGGGTCATTGTGTCATTGTCAGTCGGGTTTTAGTTTTCGAACTTAATTTTATTTACATAATTTTGGGGTTATGATACCTAATTGATTAGAAGTCTTATAAAATTAATATAAAAAATATATAAATTCTACATACATACATATAGGTCAGAAGCAAATGCTAGTAATAAGTAAAGCGCTTTCAAATGATACCAAACACGTCATATTTATCTCAACTTTATTTTTTTACTCTGTATATTTTGTCCGCTAGAGGGCGCCACATTGGAATTTGTGAAACCCCATGTAGGCTATAACCAGCGGACAATTAAGACGCTTCTAATGATATGTCACTTGTCGAATTCTGATAAGAAGTTTAGAAGTTACGAGGGAACAGATGAACATAAATCAAAATCATAACCCTCTTTTTACCGTAGCCGTAGTCTGGTAATTAGTTGTTCGACTGTACGTGTAGCGTAACATACATACATATATCTATATATCTACTCGAGCCTGGAAGACGTTTCCAGTCTATAAGTAGAAGTAATTTACCATCAGATCTCTAGTTCCTGATGTTAAGATATCAATGCAGATATTATGAAATAGATGTGAACAACAATTGATCAACTGATAACAGGATCTCGTCTCAGATACGTGTTCTAAAGAAGGTTCATTTAACGCTCAACTGAGAGATCTCTATGAACAGATAAACACTTAAACACGCTATTTGTGTATGTATTTTGCAATTTTATATTCAATGAGTTATTATTCTATGCTTTTTATGGTCCTATTCTAGAATATTTTTGCAGAAATGCTAAGTCTTGAGATTATGTTGGCAAATAAAACTGACTATGTTAGGTGGTTCTATTTTCAGTATTTGCGAAGTTGTTTGCGTACATACATTGCATTCAAATAGATAGTAGGGTTTACATATATAATATTTCCATATATAATACACAGATATTAATATTTCACTGTTATAATATATGTAGTTTTACAAGGGACGTTTGAGTTGTATAATTAGAACGCAAATAACAAAAATTCAACTTTACACAATATTGTATAGTATTTGACAGGTATTATAGATTGATTTGGTAGATTTAACCTTCCTTACTTACACTTAATTTTATAATTAATATGTACTTAAAAAGTAAGAAGGAAAACGGAGACACCGCAATAAGTATGAAATATCACGATATCATGTAATGAGCCATTTGTAAGCACCGTTAAGCATAAGATCTATAAAATGTAAGGCTATAATTACACACCAGTGTGTCCACAACTAGAAACTCGCAAATTATTTTGTAGATTTTCATTCATCTTTATTATAAATAATATAAGGACGTAGTTTTGGATACATCGTAAGAAGTTAGTGTATCAATGCCAGTCTTTATTAAAATTTTTATCAAGATAATTTTTATAAAGCTTATACACGCAAAAGATTATCATATTGACATATATTTTAGGAGACGCACCAAACATACCAATATACTTACATTATTACATATATGTAAGTATGTTTGGTGCGTTTTAGTAGACGCACCAAACATACTTACACTGTTTGATAAAGCGTCTCCTAAAACGCTTTATCAAACAGTGTAAATAGAAATAAAAAACTTAAATCAAAATATCCTAGAATATTTAAAGACTAATTTTTATTCCAGAAAGAGCTAGCATAAAAATGATGCTATCTAGATTCGAATAATCATCTTATTTGATACCAGGTGAGGTGAGTCAATCGCACAGTCAGATGGTCCTGATATGGCATGATTATAAAATTGCCTTCATAAATCTTTATTAGATGAGTTTATTACGCTCTAGGTCACAGATGACGGCTGGTTATGCTAAACTAACAACGGGATTATGTACCTATATGTTTGAGATTCAAGACTTATTATGAGGAATATAATTTGTTTCTACTATTAATAATTGATAAGTATTTAAGTAAATTTCAATTAAAAAGGTTTTCTACAGATTCATAAAAGGGTTTTTAATGGTATTTTTTATATTAGAATATTTTACATGTGTATTGGCTCTACACTGCTTGTCTACAGACTTTGTATTTAATCTGGCCTTTATAAAAGCTGTGGAAAGTTGCAAGTACCAGGCGGCATGTGCACTGCCTTGTTTTATCATTTGATCTTGTAGCTAGAGGTAGGTATGAAATACTTGTGTAGCTGTTTGACTAGAAGCTGCATAATATACTCGTGTAGTTTAATATTTTAAAAATTAAACCTTCAAAATTCAAAAAGGAATTGAACTTAAAAATATGAAATAAACTTTTTGAGGTCGGTGTGTTAATTGATCTTAGAGATTTATGTCATATTTATATATTTAGTAATTTTCATTTTTTCAAAGTCGGTTTATTTTTTTAATTATGTTTATTTTTTTTAAGTTCGAGGAGTATAAAGAGATTAATAGGTGGAACATTTATCGTGTTAAATATTGGCTGGAAAGCGAATATATTTGACATTACGAATTGACTAAAAGCTAATCGTAAAATGTTTTATCAACCGAAAATGCCTCGGAACCGGTTACATTGAATTTATTTTACGAGACAGTTTATTATGTTGAACAATTCGACAACTGACTGCGATGCAATTTGAGTGCAAATGGCGAAATATATCGACGTATCAAAACTTAAAGAAGGGATAAAAATGTCTTTATCGTTATCAATTGTCAAGTAAACGCTTTTCAAATTAACACACTGCTATTTGTTAAAGGCCTAACTGAGGGAATCATGAAATAAATTACGGAAAGCCGATTGTAACAAATTTCAATATTGTTTCAACTTTCAATCGATATCAAGTCGTTTGTAGTATGAATTAAAATTTAGGAAGGGTGTTCACATAATATTAATAAAATAAATGCAATAATTTAACTATCAACTGGTGATTATTAGTACTATGTTCATAGTCAGATAGCCAAAGTACGTGAATTTTGGGATAGTCTAAGACGTAAGATTTTCCCTCTATATTCTTACAAAAGTGTTGACATAATCTTCAACTTTTTAATTTCATTATAATTATAATTCTCACTGGATTTTAGCAATAATTCGGATATGGAAATGATAATGTGACTAGTATGCGCGTGATTTCGCGCAACGGAAGCGCGAATAGACACGGCGCAGACGCACGCACTTCCGTCGGTTCGACGCGTCGGACACGTCACCTGAACACGCCGGACGATGACAGACCACCGATCCGCTCAGACTTAGGACAAAATAAAGGTTAAAAAAGGTATATGTATTTGAAATATACATAAAAACGTTATATAAAGTAAGGTACTTGAAATATAATAGAGGAAAGTCAGCATATTTGGGATACTTAAGGTAATGTGGAATACCTCGATATCGAGAAAAGTATAAACGCTATCATTGTTGTTTTGCCTTTAGCATAAAGTAACATGACAAACGAATCCATTAAATATTAAAAATAGACCATAAACTTGAAATTCCGGCTGTAAGAACCAAGAAAAAAGGGTGCCTTTTTTAAAAACTTTTTATTCAAGAATGTAGACAATAATATACATATATAAGTCTATGTTAATCAGGGATTATGTAATATTCTTATGGTAAAATCTGAACACCGCGTACGATTATGATAGATCCAATCCACTCTGGCTTGGGACAAAATAGTCATAAAAATGTACCTGAAATGTCGTCTATGTGAATCAGGGATAATGTAGCATGCTAGTGGTAAAAGAATTTTACAAATCGGCTGAGTAGTTTTTGAGCTTATTCTTTACATACATACATACTCTTCTCTTCATAATAATATCAGAGATTTTAATATAGCAAACCATGATGTGATAGTCACATCCAGAGCATGGATTATTATTTATTAGACTTTCTCATATTCATTATAGTATTAAATTTCACATATTAAATGGAATATCAACCTACGCCAGTAGCCCAACATGCCTACTGAGGCGCGGGTGAAAGACTCATTATAACTATTAATAACATAAATATTTTAATTAAATCTATAGCCTTCGGCATTCAATATGGTTCAATGCGCTAGACGAATATTAAATTTTAAGTTATATCTTAATGTATTAAAATGTTATAACTTTGAACGATTTCTGAATGTATTACATAATATACTCTATAATATGTTATTATATTGCTGTGTATATATCACAGTCAAGATAAAAACAGGTAAAAATCGGTTTTTGCTCTGTCCTAGAATTTGTGTGTGTCTATTAGATAAATTACATCACGCTTATTTAATTTTTTGGATAAATTATGTTATAATATATATTCACAAGATAAAATTTAAAGAGAAACATTAGGTAAAATGTTAATAAAAATAACATTTGGGAATTTTAATTTAATCGTCGATATCTCTTGTGTTAATTATCCTTTAGACGTAATGTCATTAATGGTGCTAATATTGTTATTTTTATATATGAAAAGAAACGACTAAATAAATTAGTATGATCTGTTCGTTATCTATAAAATCAACATCGTAATTCTTTTCAAATGTTTTGGTGTAAAAACATGTAGAAGCTATTGGAGATTTTGTGTTAGCACAGGTTTTCATAGTCTATAGAATATATTTACATGATATGTAGTATATAAAAATGATGTAAAAATATAAAAAAAAATGCAACAAATATTTTGAAATTGAATGTGGAAACACCAAACTCTGAACTCTTAAGTTATTTTTCCTCAAACTTTTTAAAAAAATGTCGCCCAAGCGAAATGATTTAAGAACTAATTACTTGTTGAGATTTGAGACTTTGTTTTTATGTCATTTTTATTGCGATTTTAATTAAAAACAGAGGCAGCTTCTGGTTCTAAGAAATTTAAAATTATACACGTAAATTACATGTAGGTACACGATACCGATTAAAGAAGTACACACATTAGAATTTATCTTCGTTTTTGTTATTAGTTCATTTTTTTTTGCGTAAACATTTTTTTACCTTCTAGAGTCTGATCTATTGAAATTGAGTTTTTTAAAGTGTATTTTCGTGGTTTATTGCTTTTTCTTCCTGATCATAAAATGGCGTCGAACCGTTGGATTATACTCGTGAATGCTGTTTATAACTATAAAATAAGGAGTTACTACCATATTTCGCTAAAACGAATGTAAGTATTACTATTACGTTTGGTTGATACTACGAGGTTATTTCAGTATTTATGTTTTTTATTTACATTTCTACTTATTGTTATAAATGTATAAATTTTGAAAAATGGGTAGTTTGTTGAAAGTTTCATAGTGAAACAAACTGTTGCAGTTAAATATTACATTATGAAATTAAAGTCTATTACAGATTTCTATGCTATATTAAAGCTACTACTATGTTCTTATAGTTTTTTTTTATTTTTTACCATTTTTACAGACATAATAAAACTATTTCAAAAGAGTACCAACAATAAAATTTAGGCACTCAATTAATGGCGAATTTATTCGTACTCTAGATTAAACGTAATTTATCGATTTTTTATTGGAAGTGCTTTAAAAATAAATGATGCGATATTCATTTTATTGCCCATTTAAAACAAATCAAATAGTGTTTTTCTAATGAACAAAGTTCTTCCTAAGCTAAATGATCGTAAAGCTTTACTAAGAGAATAATAAATATGATATGATTCAATAGCATAGGCAAGGTTGCCGGAGCGGGCTGGATGAGAGTTGCGGAGAACCGGGATGTTTGGTGCCAACTTGGAGAAGCCTATGTCAAGCAGTGGACTGCGATTGGCTGACGACGATGACTCAATAGCATAGCAATATTTATGTGATATGTATGTGAACTTCCTTTGGTTTCTGAATTATGATCACGTTACCGGAAGAATTTGGGAGTCCGGAATATACTAACAAACAGTTCATAGCTTTCATTAGCCACAAATCTTATACATCATGGTGAAATCGAAGAATGACTGGTACAAGAAGGTATCGGAAGCCATAAATGTATGTGAATGTACTTTATTTAAATGAAATATTTTAATATGAAGTACCTTTAGGAACGCCGAGGCGCAGCTGTTCCTTCTCCCAGGAGGCGAAGGTAGCCTTCAGCGCCTCGGCCATCTTCTTGTTGGTGCCGGGCGTGAGCGGCGGCACCTGCGATGGGATGTCTGAAAAACAAGATCTCTATTAGAATACATACCAAAAGAGAAAAGTTTAAAGGAGAGGAAAAAACCTGACTGCGAAAACTGTTTCTTGATTTATAATTCGTCCAGTGGTTTTGGCTGTAGGGCGAGCCAAAGAAATAGGCATACATAGTTACATACAGACATGCGCTCGAAAAACATAGCCCACCTTCTAACAGTCGGATAAAAATATTATAACAAATGTAAATTTTATTAAGATATTCTTCTGTTAATTACACATATTTGAATGAATTGCCCATATCAATATCTACACCGTAACATTGACAAAGAATTGACAGAATTCCATTAAATACAAAAAGAATAGGCTGTTGAGGTACGACGAAATATATTCCTTAATTAGGTTAATAAGTAGAAAAGCTAAACCGGTTCAGGGCTTCTTATCGTCTTGTTACACTGGCTACTGTTTCAACTTCTGTATAAACTCGTAAACTTACCTTTCTATTATACAATCGTCTAACAGAAATTAATAAAATTCGTTATCTGTTTCTCGAATCGAGTTCCAAACCAATTACATGGTCTTACATTAAGTTTGAGAGATAAAAGATTTTTTTCTTTTTTTTTTTATAAACAGCCGATAAGGTTAAGGGTGCTTTAGATCGAGCGATCGATGTTCTCTTATCAGCGATCGATCGGAACTCGTTCTGTTTACGATTGACAAAGATTGGTCGGCGTGTGGCGTCCGACTCAACGCAGGATAATCAAATTATCATCGTCTCGAATAAAATTGTCTTTGGCGAAAAAGTTTTCTAGAGAAAAATCGCTATAAAAAGCACGACCATTAAAAACTGTATATCCTGTCTTGTTTAAATATAAAATTTTTAATATCTGTGGTACAGTGTAATGGGAAGAGATCGGTTAACTTCGTTAGAGAAGCGCTAAAGTTAATTAGACCGATTGAGAAAATAAGTAGCCAAGATGTTTCATTGGATAGTTAAAGGTTTGATTAGAGTTGGTAGCCAGCGATGGCGTCGAAATTACTGATCATTGATTACACAGGTGTAATACCAGTTACGAGCAACTTGCTTTTCACCTATTAATTCCTGGCTTTCATGGCGTTCATTTATATTTATCGTGTAGCCGTATCTATAATTCCGAGATTTATTTATTAACGAAAATCTTTATCATCGTTTTGATTTACACGGATCTCACGGAAACTTATCTTTTATTTGTCATGCCATAAAATTGACATCAAAGCGGGCGAGTGACAGACTATTACTGTCCACAGCGGTCGATCCTCTAATCAAACGCGGACCTCATCTAGCGACGATTATTATCAACGTATTAATTACTCCATCTACGGTATTTACTTTTATTTCTACCGAGTAGTGAGGAACAAATTAATAGATGATTTCTTTCTGAGTCCCGATGGCTCGGAATAAAATAAATCAGAGATAAACAAGCAAGATTGCGCTGCGGATGTGTGCGTGATGCGCGGACGCAGGCTTCATTCATAAGTGCGTCTGGTTTGCGTCGCGTGTGTGCGGGGGCGCGCGCGTGTGTGCTCGGCTCGCACACCTGCCGACCAGTTCTGAGATGTTGAGATTTGTACTGCTCTCCCACGGTCGGTGCCCGCTCCGATCTTCTAGCTGAACCGTTCTGATATCATTTAAATGTTTCATACGTATTCCCGTCCACGAGACGAACCACGAGATCGTTTATACGCCGCAAAAAACTTATGTGAACTGAGACAGGTTACATGTGATTTACATTATTAATATGTTAATATTATTATAATATAACATATCAATCATTTTGATGTCTTTCTTCATAATATAAATCGAGACTATTTTAGTCCGTTTTTTATCTTATCTTATTTTTGTAATGAGTAGTGTCAATTCATGTCGTATGGGAACAGGTGGCTATGACTACATTAAAGACAATGTTGATATTAAAACAAAACAGCTCGTTAACCATTTATCTTAACTATACGCAAACTCTTCTACATTCATTTAAATATGTATAAGTTGTAAAAAATCCAAGAAAAGAGTATAAATTAAAAGCTGTATTCAGACAGCAGTGATTGTTGCGAATCGGTCATTAATTGCAACTCGCACTGTGGTTTACTTGTTGCCGGCAGCTGCACTTGACTCACTGTGTGTGTGCAGTAATACCATAGGAACGATATCCTTTATCGGTTGAAAGAGTTGAGATAGCGAAACAGATATGGTAGGCGATTTCTAAAGGACCTAGCAACAGACAATAGTATAAAAAAAAGTAACAAAAATATTTTTCTGTAGCTCAAGATAACAATGTACATTTGAATATTTTGCTTGTAATTTACTGAAAGCTGTACAGAAGTTGAGTCTAAAGAAAATAAGTTTTGTTTCCGATGCTGACTGTACTTCGCAATTTTTAAGATGATCGTATGTTATAACATTCATTATTCCGGAATGTGTGAAAATCGCCAATCTGATTTTAATATAAGCACAACATAAAAATAATCATATTAGTTACCGTGCGAAACGAAATGTGCTAATATAGCTTATTTGAATAAAAAAAAATCAATAAAATAGTGATTTTATTGATCTTAATATTAGATTGTATATTTTAACATCTTAAACGTATAATATACTGTTACCTTTTTTTAAGTTAAAAAAATTAATATCTTGATGAGAATTAAAACTGGAATTAAGCCTTCAATGTTAGGCAAATGTTTGATCCTCTTGTATTATTTTTTATTATTTACTATTAACTATAAAATTTTTAAATTAAAAATTATTTACTATTAAATATAAAATGTGTCTACTGTAGTAGGAATATCATGCTTTTATGTACCAAAGGATAAGACAAATAACCTACGAAATTTAGTGAGGCTAGGTAAGTAACCTAGGAATATTCCATCTATTAAGGTTCTCGCATTTTACTATACATGTAGGTAGATGAATTATACTGTTTTTAGTTTGGTTTTAATTACTTCGTTAAAGATAAAAATTCGAAAATTTTCAACGTAAAGTTATTTATACATATGTTTATTACAAACTTCTAACCTATTCCATATCCTTTGACATTTTACATAAATCAACTCGTGCGCTACATCGCTATTGTATTGTATTAAATGTAATTGCGAATAAAATGCGTTGTCTGCATCACGCACACCTGCATGCGACTTATTAATACACGCATTATCATATAATAATTATTCTTGATTTATTCATATAATTACGCATTAAGTATATTCAAAAGGATACAAAAATGCGTTATTGTGCAGCGAGAGTTATGACTGTATACCTATTAATGTACTATAGAGACATAGATAGTAGACTGAGTTCGTTGTTATACATTTAAAAATCGTAGAAACAATAAGTGATACAGTTAATATCGACGGTTGAAAGGCTATTTGGTCACAGTGCCATTTTTTTGACGTTATACACATTTGGAATCAGCAAATTGTTTTCTAACTAAATATGTATAAAAACATTTATGTCAAAAAATGGCGCTTAGACCAAAAAGCCTTTTAACCGTCGATATTATAGAGATTGTTAAAAAATGATTGCAACATATTTCATACAACAATTGGTACCTACTTCCAGCAATTAGGTACAATATAAGATCGTTCTAAATACATTATCATCTTCTGATGTTATAGTTCTTTTTGTCTTTGTGCAAAAGTGTAGGTACATACCTACAATAAATAAGAAGGGAATTCGTAAAATAGGTTTCATTTACTTAAAGAATGGTATTTCGAGATGACAAAAAACGTGGCAAGTGCCGTTTCCGTCATTAAGGCAATTAGCCCGGGTGATTTTGACTTAATTATCGTATGGCTTCCGATGGTCATCATCCGTCCAGCTGGATCGAAGCCTTTGTTAAATCGTTATTTACAGTTTATTTAAGTCATTAAAATTAACGCTGAAATACTTGGATATCACTCCAGCAATTAATGGCAAGAGATACCAAAATTTGTTGCTATTCTTGAAGTAGACCGTCTAAAAATGAGAGACTCAATTAATGTCTTGTAACAGAACTTGTAATGTATAATATCAAGTTAATTTTTTTTATGTGAAAGAAGTTCGATTGAACCAGAATATTAAACAAAAAGGGATTATCGGTTTTGTGTAATAAAGAAAAAATGGCGATTAAATATCGATTAGGTCCTGTTCTTGAGATTTCATTAAGAGTTAAAACATGTGTTCAGTGTAATAAAATGTAAGTGTCTGCGGAAATGAAGACGGTTGGTGTTTTTCCTCCAGCTCAATGTTCACATTATAGCTTAATGAAATCGTTCATGTTGTTTAAAATCCTCGGGGCTTGTTAATAGCTGTGCTCAGCGTGATCTTGGATTTTAACTTTTTGTCGGAAATTATTGCTTCGAATGAGACTTGCACTGATGGGGTTCCTTTGCGGATTTATGGCATGTTTAGATTTTAAGAACTAAATTACCCAGAAAACGACATGAGACTTTTTTTGGTTCTTTGATTTTATAAATCAGTAATGTAGTGACTATATGTACCTATGTACAAATTACGCATGTTTGCGTTACGTGCAAAAGAAGAAAACTTTGTTTTAATTGTATCTTAAATATTAGGTAGTGTATTTTGTCTAATTAGCATTGCAAGTACGACGGTATGTAGGTACATTGGTAACTACTTATACAGTTTTTCTTTCAGCTGTTATACTAAATCTTTCTTTGTTACCCTGTGACTCGTACAGTTTAGAGACCCGTAGTTTAGTTCAACGAAACGTATTTTATCGCAACATAAATTTATTTAAGAACTTTCGTTACTTTTAACTACAACTGTAATAATAAGATCATATTAAGAAACAACCTGTCCTATCTAGGGCAAGTGAATTAAGGTTCAACAGAATACAAATTCGAAAGAAGTTAATTTGGAGGTTAAATGTAAATTGTACGTATCGACAGTGCGTCCAATCGTGAATGGCGTTGATAACCGCACAATGGGTCGGAGATGCGCGTGGGCACACACGGCTTAGAGAGACTCGCGGCTTTGCTTGCAGCCTTCGTTGTATTAGAATAACGACTATTGGTGAATTTTACTTTATCTTTTTTGTTGACTCAGAGAAAATCTTCATTTATACCCGGGTCCTGGGGAGGTGATCGGATAAGATTTTATTTAACTTATTTTATGTTGATTAATTTTGTTCAGGTAATTTACTTTATGCATATCTGTGTAATATTTTTGAACTAAAAATATTTTGTTGCTTAACTATAGACAGCATATAAGTGAGTTGTTAAAATCGAAAGGTTGAAACATACACTTATATACACTTCAAATATTACCTTATCATTCAAAGTAATCAGGCGAAATGTGTTATACACAGCACAGGGTGTTTAACTATAATATTTTTGCTGTATCGTTCTATCAGATCGAACAGTCCAAGTGGCCTACATTTCCCTGTGACCACACAACAGGTGGCGAGGGTGAGGGGACGCACTTGTTGCGTTTTATGAAGACACTAAGCTTATAACTTTATTTCTTTTAGTTGGAAATCGTTTACGAGGAAATTGTACTCGTATAAGGGTGTTGTTAAGTTTTATTTAGGATATAAAAATTTCAACGAAGTTCCTTAGGCTTTATAGGAGGTGTTTGAAATATAGAAAATACAGGATGAAAAAAAAAAAAAAAAAGGGTTATTGTACCAGTTACTATAGTGTGCTTAGCGTGTTAGTTACATGTGCTCGATGGGATATTTAACTGTCTTTTTACCGAGTAGAGTATGGAGGTTTTACAACTTTACGGATTTTTTATACCATGCTGCTTAAATGTTGCTTATTTATTGCTAAGATTTGATAGATATAATAGTCTATTTTTATATAATTACGACCGCCCAGACACAGTGTGACTACAATAGCTTGGAACAACAAAAGCTCGCGCCATTTTTACCGGCCACCATTGTTCGGTGAACTTGGTTCGTGACGTAAACGGCGCGTGCTGTTTCGCATTCAAATCTACGTTTTCGTAATTACTCCAATAACTGTTATTCTAGCGTTAATTTGAGAAAATTATACGATGTTACGTATGACATTTGAATCTAAAAGGGAATTTTAAAAATGACAGAAAAATAATTGAGAGTAGCACACATAAAACAATCATCATTTAATTTATGACGTCAGTCGAGTATACATAACATAAGTGGTTGAAAAATATGAGGATTTTTAAATATGAAATGCAATTTAACATAATATATTTTAAGTCCGTAAAGGTAATGTTACATACAAATGGTTTGTGGCCAGTCATCTAGAAAATGAGAACGCTTTGTGTTAGGTTCTTTGTTGCGCACTTTGCTCGTCCATTTACACGTTAGTTTCTATTATTTTAAAACGTTAAAACCCTTAAATCTTTAGTTCTAAGAATTATATAGCAAAAAGATTTATGAAAACATTAAAGCGACTCAAACGTCAGAATAAATGAGTCTTGTAAAACAGTCGGGGAAAAACCATTAGCATAGCCTTTTAAACGGTAGCTAACAATAGTGGGCATATTAATCTAAAGATCTGTAACGTTGATCACGAATGTAGGCGAGAGACCTTTGCTCAATGACAGAGGCGGCGCGGGCGCATCATCTCATTGAGCGCGCACCGGATGGGCCAATCAGCGGCGTGAATGGACGCCCCCGCGCATGCGCGCTGATGCTGCTCCGTGCGTTATTAGCTCCCGTACTAGATGCCTTCTTCTTTGTTATATCAGTAAATTGTTATGACTTTTTATGGCCCCCGTGTGTGTTGAGTCGTAAACGCGTTCCTACTGTTGCTTCATTGACGTACTATTGTTCGCTCGAGACGCTCTTAGAACTTTATTATGATGTCTTCGTTTTGTAGTATCACGCACTCTTACAATGACTATCAAATACGGCTTACGTTGGTAGATATTTGGGATTGAAAATCGACGACGAATATTTGTTAATAATTATAACAATGATAAGTACAATTTATAACTAGGTTTGTGTGCATATTGTGTGCAGTTTTACTTACTGCTTCTAAGAATTCTTTTTTGTTTTAGATTTATCTAAGTTTTAAATGACGTATTATACAGCCAGGCAGTCGTACAAAAACAATGTTTGGCAACAGTTCTCAGGCTGTGCACAAGGTCTTCACTTTCAAGATCAGCAGAGCATGCGCAGATCATAATTACGGTAATGAAGCTTGCACAACCGCTGCCCTAAGGTTGTAGACACGCGATGTTACGGGTAGTGCTTTGTTGATTTTTGTAGACTAAAACAATATCTATATTTCTATAACCAAAAAAAATCAATATATTGATAGGAGCGTCGTTTATTACGCTCTTCGATTTTAACGTTTACTTTAAAAACGAAAGTAAGCAAACGTTAATTTTTTTATTAAATTGCAACGCAACAAATTGGTCTGTTTAACTTTCTATCCTCGTTAACTATTTGTAATAATATAATGTAGAATAATTTAAACAATTTCAAGGGTGGTTATTCAAGCGCTACCGCTATTACAAGAGTTGATACGCATTGGAAGCGTACGAGTATATTCATATATTTCTTGCGGTCACGGCGCGTTCACATGTGTTACAAGAGCAGGCGAAACCGAGAGCATTGCGTCACTACGATGATACATCGCATTTTCACAACCGACAATAGTGTTGCAAATTCGAAATTCGAATTCTGCAAATGGCCGGCCGCTGTCAGACGTTTGATTGACAGTTATCATTTTTTAATTTATCGTTTTTTATCTGTTGTTTAGTAGCAGAAAAAGTAGCTATCCAATTAGTGATGTTTGCTTTACTTTTTGGAATAGATAAATAGGTAGATATTTGGAATTTTTATTTTTTATTAGAAAGACCGTTAGTTGTATTTCTGTTTTTCTTTATGATACTGACCTTTTGGCTTATTGAAAGCTTTCATCATGACTTTGATTCCCATGCCTGCAATTGCCGCCGTCGCTTGATCTTGTCTGCCGCGGGCTCTTGTAGTCCGAACTGTCCAGTTGCACTATTTTATTGATTCTTTATTATTGTTTTGAGCACTTTATGTACAAATGTTCGTTTAGTCTATAATTTACAATATACAAATACTAAAATTATATTTTAAATAAGATCAATAAATATCACACTTATTTCTTTTAAACGTCAGAAAATCAGTCTAAACACTCTTCACTGTTTTTCATTTTGTCGGTGTATTTTCTTTACGTCACGGTTGAAAAGTTCATTTACTTATCACTGCTCATACTTCGGTGTACCTATAATGATTTAAAGTATGAATTTTGCACTCGACTACAAACAATATAACCCTAAACTCTCGAAGTGTATAAAATGTAACCATTGCGTCAAGTTGCAAGTTGTTCACGAAATGGAGTCAAGCGATATTCAAATAGCATGGAACATTCCCACAGGTGTGTGGTACGGGCGTTTCCGGTTCCCTACTTGCCACCCGCACCTACCCCTAGTTTAACCCCTAGCGAGCTCACAATTCCCACACAGCCCATCAGGCCGTGACGAACGATTTCGCTAAATTTTGTGGTTAGGGTCAAAGAACATCAACTGCATTAATAACGGTGCTACATCTTTTGCTTAAGTCCGTAAAATATTACTCATATCGCAATTTTTTAAGACATTGTCAATGAAATTATAAAAATTATAACGTCGAAAGTCAAAAAGTTTCATTAGGTTAAACGAATACGTTACACGATATTTTAACAGTTTTGTTTGAAATTAATTTTTAAAAGGGCTTTCTCCATTAATAATATGCATGTCATAATAAAATAACAAATTGATAGGCACGGTGCATCCGACCGAGATGAGGGTTCAAGGGTTAAGTGCGTGTAAACATCTTTATTCCGATTTAATAACCGTTTCGTGGTAGGGTCGGTAAGTGCAGGGTTATCGAAAATATTAAACTACGAGTATTGTTAACGAGTTAGTGGTAAACATTTTAATGAATACGTAAGAATTACTTTTTTTATCAGTTCACACGATTGTTCGAGTTCCTGAACTCGAGAGGTCATAAAGTATTGTTTGTTATTTTTTTTTGTGTTGTTAGTAAGTCCGAAAACGGTTATTTTTCAGCCAAAATGAATAATATTCTCTCAACCGCCGGCAATTGAGAACAAATGGGCCCTAATGTATACATATATTCAATCTAACTTACTTAGCGACGATGGGGGCGACGAATTGCTTTCAATGAAAATCAAATTTAGACACCACATGCATCATATTGGTTAAGATCATTGGACGGACGAATTTGAAACTAACTGAAACCTTTAAAGGTAAAAATTAATTTATTTTTAGCCCGTATAAACTGAATTTCAATTTTTACTTACAAATAAAAAACACGAAATTTTAAATTTTTCGTAATTTTTTTTCTAAACGGTATAAAAACCTTGTGTTTGCGAAACAGACGCGGACAAAAGACTTTGTTTTATACTACATCGAGTTTTACTATGTAGTCTTTACACAATACAGTTTCTGATCGGAATATATCTGTATATTGGGTTGTGAACTTTGTATCGAGGACGATTCTTTGTGCCACAAGTGTCATTTAATGGGCCCGGCCGCCTCGTCCAATATTGGAGGACAATAGTTCAATGATGTGTAGTGTATGTGATATGTTTATTTAGTAATAGGTGTCATACAACGTCGTGTGAACTGTTGTAAGAAGTTCAAAAGATGACGATGATTCTTTATAATCAATTTTTCGGATCGTAGAACAATGACGGTTTTGAAAAGAATTGAAATTCACTTTTTACAATGAGTAGGTATTGGATACTACATACGGATTTAATATATTTTCATAGTAAAATGACTAACATTATTATTATTTTTTATATTTGTTAGATCCGTCACTATTCTACGATCACGATTTTTTTATATACAAACTATGAAAAGTTTACATAATACTTTAATTTTATTCATGTTTATTAACCTTATTCGTTTCATAGCTAATGTCCATGGGTGTGACCGGGGTTAATCATGTGGTCGGCCTGAGATTGAGGCGGCCATGGGTCAACTAACTCGATTGTCGCATCCAATTTGTCTCCTTAACCATACAAACGAGAACGCCTCTGATAAATTAATATTATCTGTCCGATCGTAATGATTCATATAAACAGAATTCCGAACAATGTCTAATAAACTGGTGTGAATCTAAAATCTTCAAATTCAAATAGAACGTTAGATAGCAAATAAGGAATTTACATCTCGTCGCGTTAATTAATGCCCGCGGCCGTTCAAACACTAAGCGTTGGGTGTCTATTGCACTGCGGGATCAACCGGGGTCGGCTCTAATTTCTATCTCATCTTCGACCCCTTAATAGGAAAGTGGACACCCGCATGCACGCTAAATAACTTTAATGTGGATTTCGTATTTCAAGACACATTAATAATACGATCACGTCGGTATTCAATTTATTCAGGATCGTTTCGCTCGTCCGAGAACACGTCTGCCTCTTCGTTGTTTTGATGGCGAGATTTTGAACGCTTTTACGCCTTTCAAGCAAACAAACGCCGTGACAATGGATGCTTCGGCGAAGCGCGTGTGACGCGGACCCGATTCAAATGTGGAACAATGCTTGTATAACAATTCGGTAATGTTGATGCAAACAACAATGTTATAGATTGTTCGCTCTGTAAGCTAAGTTTTGCACAAATTGTCCAACTATTATACAATGTTGATACATAACACAAATTGTTTGCGCGTTTGCTGTTCAATTTGCACTCTCGCGATAATTTTAAACTGTGCAAACATGCTATTAGCGTACTAAACACGTGTTGTTTAGAACATGATAACTTTTAGGCTGAATGCGTTTGGGTCTTGGTCATAAAATGGCTGTGGTATAATGTACATCTCGTATTATTAATCTGTGGTCGAGCCAACAAGTAGCATAGATAATGTAGCGACGGTCGTCCGTCCGACCGTCCCAAGTGATTTGACCTTAGACCGTTCAATTAAAACGTTATGGACGGTGGGGCGGCGATGATAAATGTGACTACAATAGGTAATTACTACTGCGTCTACGTAGGGACTTAGATTTATTACTTATTACAAGTTTTTACATACATTTTAATGAAACGATATGTGATTATTTTGAAATAAAACGTGCAATTTAAAATTTTAGAGATAATTTATTACTTTATCCTGTCTATATTAAAAGGCATGGTATCTAGTTTAGTATACGCCACTTAGAAATATTCTATCGTATCCTATAAAAGCGAAGTTATAAATATTTTACCATAAACTATACTTGAAAATATGAAATTTTATATCAATAAAATGTATAACACCTAGCTGCAATTACATTACGTGACTGTTAACAAATAAGGTCGTCGGTATAAAAAGTTAGCTAAGAACTGATATAGATATGCCTCGTTAATGCCTTCGAGCATATAAGGTCTGGCAGGTTATATCGAAACGTAATCTTACAAAAAAGCAGAGTTTTTTCTAGCCCTCGCCGCATTTAGTGCGAGCGTGAAAAACCGTGTTCTTTAAAGTGAATTGTGGCCTTACGAATACGTCAGCTATTCACAAGGGTGTCCCCATTTTGACTTTAATCTACATATTAATGAATGCAATACGATAAGCCACTGTAAATGCGCCAAGAAGCCACTAATGAACTGATAAAATGACGTTTTACCAAACATTACGAAAATGATAAGTGAGTATGCAATGACTCTACGTTTTAAATGTCACTCGAATTTATGAGCGAAGAAGTATTTTATGAGCGTGAAAAATGCAAATGGCGTAGGATTTTTCGAGCGACGTCACATTAAACGCGATAGAGGTTTAGTCTGAAGCTGCGATGATAATATTTTTTCGTGGAACAATCGGGAGAGAGAACTGGCGGCTGTTATCGGATTCTTGGCGTCGATCTCGTGTGGGTGTTTTGAAAAGTTAGGTAAATGAGATTACGAGGCGTGCACACGAGCGGCGTGCAGCGTGGGGCGGACCTGCTGGCGATTGGCGAACACCTCCCACCGCCCACGCGCATGCGCGCCAGCCGCCCGCGAGAAAAATCTCTTAGAGGAAAACTCAACATTTCAGACTCGTGGATATTCGTATTTTTATGTTTATTTATTGCGTGGGTGGTATAATAGCGGCGGTTCTCGATAATGAAAGAAATCTCGACCATCTTTATGACCTTGTTATTGGTATTTTTAGTAATTGCAATTAATGTACCGCGTCAGATCCAATAAATATATATTTTTTTTGTCGACTAAAAAACGAATAAAAAAAAGAAGCGTTGTTTACAACACAAAATTAAATGTTTTTGTGAATGTTTGCTTAGAGCCTTTTTCAGTTTTTATGTAGGTACAAATTAATATTTATGATTTTAACATGTCGCCTCAAATCGTAAATACGTCCTCGGCGTTTCGGCTTATAAATATAGGGGTTCATTAGACATTCAAATGTATTCGATTTCAGTACTTTTGTATGTTAATTCCGTGAGTATAGGGTTAAGTTCAGTGTCGCGTTTTACGTAACATTTTCATTTGAGAACACAAAGACTTGAAAACAGTATTAACACGAACTTATTTCATTAAATACGATTCAGTGTAATGAAATATTTAAAAACATGTTAATTTTAATATTTATTTACTGTAATAAATACTCATTAGTAAAAACACACGAGACAAACGCGTGTTTTAAAACGTGTCTAAAATCGTTAATTTTCCGTTAGATTGGATGTAAATTGAAAATTTAACTGGTGTTCGAATTAATTTAAATATAGATGCCTAATTTAGCCTTGTTATGTATTCCCGTTCGGAATTAGGTCGCTACGTGTCACTGTGCCATTAGGGGCTATTAACGGCGTGTTAACGTTGGCTGAAAATATTCCTAACCCGTTGCAGCGAAATTGATGACTTGATGATGAACATACACGACAAATTATAAAATGGACTGAGCGACTTCGGATTGGAACTGACACAAAAAAAAAAGTATAACACCTTATTTATGGTAGGTAAAGTTATACGTCGCTGTGATTCGTCGGAGCAATTAAATTGTATTAATTATTAAAATAGCAATTAAGAATAAGAGACCTTCTGCGATAACCATCTTAAGTTTTTGGGTATCTCTCTTTTTTAAATACGTTTTAAATATGATTGTCTATGTCGTATCCGTTTTTTGTTAGTATCATTATACTAAATTTAAAAATTTAAATAAACTCACAAATGGACATCTATAATTGAGGATATTGTTAATTTTAAATTCTGTACCAGTGTATCTTTAAATTGATTTTATAGTTATAAATGTGTCGTTTTATATCAGTTCAATAAGCAATTAAACGTAATAATGTTATAAATTAATTTTGCGACGATTTGATTGGTTGTCAACATTATTTTTAAGAACAAATATCGTCGAATAGCTATACATTTACAAAGATTACTGCATACGTAAAAAAGACTCGAAACCAAGTCCCTAATACGATTTATTTGTTGGAAATAGTGAGTCATGAACACGGTTGGGTGACTGCGAAAATTTGACATTTGTTGGCACGCAACTATGGACAAACTACTGAATATATTGTCATTTTGGAGATCATAGAAAATGTAAATAATTATATATACCTACATTTTTATTTAGCGTGTCGTCTTTGTCGAAATGATTAAGTTTTTGTTCGCGGACGTGAGATATTGAGACACCATTTTTTTACTATCTTATAATCTCTAAATACAGATACAATAATAAATCGAGTGTAAACGTATGAGTTTGGAGTATTACAACAATGCACGAATACAATAGAGTCCGTGTGATGCGTACACACGCTGAGAGATAAGGCGATATTTTCAAAAGTTGTGTTTTGGCCCGTATTGATAATCATTTCCGCTGCGACTAATCTTTTCACAAAACGTTACACGACCACTGTCCTACAACATTTTTATTATATAAATATTACAGACAAACTAGTTTTTTATGTGGACATGTCTGTAAATATTAAATTTCAATAAAAATGCTAGAACGAGATTTATTTACCTGTTTGATTTGTGGTAATATTTAAAGAGTATTTTTATACAAACAGCACGTTCAATATTTGTTTTAACATTATGTAATGTAGTCTAAAACATTGTGTCCATAATGTTTGTTGGTGATG
>DVXP01000411.1:0-20976 GCA_018235645.1 Junonia grisea | reverse complement strand
TATTTATTTGAGAATAAAAACCTGCAACACTGGAAATGTCATTTTACTGACTCGAATTAAAAATCTTGGTATAGTTTGTTTTAATACCATTTCCGACCTTACATAAAAATTTGAAAATTTTTGGAATTATAATGAATTAATTGTCTAAACTGACTGGACTAATTGGACTAGCGTGCGTCAGTTGCTGAAATTATTCCTTAGTCAAACAATGTCATAACTAATTCGTGAACTTAGTGTAATTTTTGGAAATATCTAGTATTAAAATAAAAGATATAATTAAATTTTCATCAATTTTTATTACGTTAAGAAACCTAAATTTGACAATTTTCCATTATTGTTTAAAATAGCATTCTTATACTATATTGAATTTTTGTATTTTTAAATTCAGTTCCCAAAAACATGCACAAAGATAATTATCATATTCATTTAGTAATATTGAGGTAGTTATTAGTTTCTGAACTTATACCAATTATAAATGGTTCTAAAAATAACAGTAAAAATTCAAAGAAAATTTTGGTTGCATATGTAAGAAACGTCCAGTACGAACAGATACTGATTAAAAAAAATCAACCTTCCTAAAATGTACATTGGACCTTAATATACTCAGACGAGAAGCAACAATAACAGCTCCTCAATACATGGCCCTCGGGCACTGCGCACTGGGCACTGCGCTCGCGGCGCCAAATGCCTGTGCTCGACCGCGCTCTCATAATATAAACAAGTCAATCAATATTTAATCGTATTATTCCTTTTGCATAGATACTATTTTAAAGATACATTCATGCACATAAAATGAAATCGATACTTCAGTCAATCTACTGACACGCCAAATACACAAAATATTGATTACACACATGAGAAATGAATATTATAATGTCTAATAACAGTAGAACCATCAAACAAGAATGATAAAGTATATTTTACCAGCGAGAATGACATTTAGATGGCGGGGCGCGGGCAACGCGGCGATGTAGTTCAGTCTCGGGCCGCGCGCCCGCGCCTGCCTCAACTTAACACTACTTCACAACGATACAATAATCAACTAAAAACTATTAATTTCTGCTTCCTAACACATTACAAATCATAATGTGCAACATTATGATACTCTTGCTTACAATTGGAAGGAATTAACGACATGCCTATATGTACACTCCTCCGGTCGCAGTCGAGCGGCCGATAAACACCGAATAGATACTGCAAAAAATACGGCCGACGCGCTCGCACATATTGTCCTTAGAATATCGTGGTTATGTTCGTGGGTTGCCGTTTTTAATCGTCTAAGCACATTAAAATCGTGCAGACGTACGTTTGTAATGGTATTTTAATAAACTGAAACCCAAACTCCGGCCAGTATACAATAACCTGGTTCTCGGCAGGCGCCTTCTTATTACCTAGGACTATTCACAGTATGGTGTAACTACTAGGTATTAAGTTTTTTTTTGCAATAAAATTGTTACTATTAATAATACATTTCGTTCGCTTTATTAGCCACACAATTACACAATGTGCCCAGAGAGGGTAAAGAATGTTTGTTAATTGTGTAATTGAGCAGCTAATAATTATTGGAGATCATATCATGTAAACTTTGTTAATATTCGACAAAGTACACACCTATAGTACGATTTACATCTGAACATTAACAAATCGTTACATGATAAGACGTCTTTTACAATCAAACAGGAAAAACTTAAGCTACTTAAGGCTTAATTTAAAAACAAAGCCAGTTTCAAAGAAGCAAAATGACAGTTCATAAATCTTGGTAAACATAACTTCGCAGGAATCCAGTTTCAGGTTGTGTTATAAACTAAGACCGTAACTGCCCCGCGCACACGCTTTCTGCCTCGATAGCCTCTAAAATTATAGTAAACGTAAATTTAAAATAAAAATGATACACAGTTTTCATAATATCGAATGGTAAAGTTTAATTTTTTAAGTACTAATATAATATGGAATGTTAAATTATGCAATGTTTAAAATAGTTCTCAGTTGCTACTTGGAAATGTGTAATAAAATAATAGCTGCGGCATGAAATGCCAAGCGTGGGCACGGGGTTACGTTAGCAAGGAACATTTCTATTGGGACTTTTTTGCCATGAATTTCAATTGCGATTACTAATCCTTACTCTCCGTTTTAACAAAACTAGACTCGTCCCTTTGTTATGCTAGTTATGTTCTCAGATTGTCATGATAAGGCAAAATAAAGTTTAATTATTAACCCGACTACTGTCATCCTTACATTTCTTCAAGGCTTAAACACTAATATATGTTTCACATTGAAATACCGTCAACAGTATGTACATTGGCGATAATGTACCCAAACTAACCAATACATGAAAGCACGTAACATAACTCACAAAGTAAATGCAGTAGCCAGGAAAAATCACGAAATATAAGACATAGTTACATTATGTACGGTATGAAGAAAGGTACAGTAAAAACTAGCACAGAACGGCTATGTGATATTTTCTCGTTTAAAAGTATGTAGCTCCGCGGTAATAAACCATTAAATCGTTCGGTATCTGTACATTCGGTGAAATTAAATGCCAAGAGCGAGATAGTTTTAAATAATATGTGGAAGTATCCAGGTGTGGTCGGCAAGCGACTGCTTAAAGCTCGGGTGTTAAACGAGTCGCGGCGGAGCGGCAGGCCAGTTTGAAATGAAAATTATTTTATGCACCTGGGAGCGAACGCTAGCTAGCGTTTATACGTATTTCAATCTCAGAGCAGAGTTATAACGGATGTAGAAGTAGAACGTTTCTACTTCACGAAAAAAAGATATGGATGCAGACCGAAAGATGTTACTTTAGAAAACTTACAATTACCGCTAATAGGCTCACCCAATAAAAGTTTGGTAGCAATGTTTAATACCAACATTCATAAGATTTCAATATGAAATAAGATATTTCAATATAGACATAATTGTTCGTTTTAATTCTATAAATTATACACTTTGCGTAAATATTATCTTTTTCTAGAAATATTTTATCTCGGGACTACGTTTATTAAAATTCTTTAACATTTTAACTAGACGATTTCAAATGACAAAACTCACTCAAATTGTATGATACGATTAAACAACGCATTAACGGGTACCCAAAAGGCTTCGGCACGGTAATAACGCCTAAATCGGGTCCCATATCTACTTTTATTCTGAACAGAAAGGAAGTGCAGTTTATATGAAAATTCCGCGGAGGAGCTCCGTTACACTCCTGCTCGAGAGAATAAAGATAATAGAAAAAAGAATGTCAAAACATTCTTAAGTTTTTGCCAAAACTTCCATATATTATTATCACAATTATAAATATAAATATCTAAGCTTTTTAATTAATTTTGATATCATTCACTTAATCTTAAAGTTTCATAATTAAATATCTCACTTGGCACAATTATAACGCAAATCGTACACTCGCATAAAACCGTATCGTCGCGTGGAACCGAACGACCGCTCCGCATCGCTCCGCACTGGCTGCGCCGGTGCGGCTCGGTGCGACGATCGCCATTGTCGCATCGATACAGGAAAACCGTTATAAAGCTAACAAAGACAAAATTACAAAGAAAACGATCAACAAATGTCACTTACAAATTAAAACTCGTACCTTTTAAACCTTACCGTCCAACGATGACTACTATATCAAAAATATTTATATCCATCGCAGGTGGAGTGCAACGCCGCTGGTTGATTCGACTTAGCAGTCGACTAGTCAGTCTGTCGCGTGGTCCGTCTTATGGTCAGTCAGTCAGTTGGTCAGCCCGTCCATAAGTCGGCGGTCGGCCAAGCACCTCTTATTGATTCGCACGCACGTTGTGTTTATATTAGGATATTCTTATTCTTAGTTGCAAAGTGTTCGTTTTTGTCGTTGAGCTCATGAGTAAAGCGATGTCGTGTTTCTCCATTCCAGATCAAAGTTCGCAACCCACACACCCTTCGACTAATATTAACAGTATATTGTAGTGTTTTAACAGATTAATCTATTATTTCATAACAAAACAAAATATGAATTACATCTCGTTTGTATAAAAATTGTGCTGTACTATAAACCTATTGCTACTAACATGTGTATATGTATAGAGAACGTAATCGTCAACTATTGCCTTCAATGAAAACTCTTTACAATGCAGTATAATAACATGGTATGAAAACAATATAACAATTAAATATATTCCGGCTAATTCATATAACTGTCACTATCGTTAAAAAAAATAGTGTATATGAATAATATATAATATACATAATATATATGTAATTACTCATCATCAACATTAATTCCGGGATAAAATTCGTCAATAGTATTTAATTATAATTCACTACGTTAATATAATTACGTCAACAACAACATTGGACACAGGCTGCCAACAAATCAAAGCGCTCGCGGCTGCGCACGGCGGGGCTACGAGGCGGAACCGATCCGAGCCGGGCCTTCGGTCTGTGATCTGGGGGTGGGATTCGGGCGGAGGCGGAGCGGGGCAGGCGTCGCTGTGGCTGTGGAGTGGCGGTGGAGGTGGCGGCGGAGAGGTGGCGGCGGGTGGCGGGGTGCGGCGCCTACTGCTGCGCGGGCGGCGGCGGCGGCGGCGCGGCGCGGCGGTGGCGCCCCGGGGCGCTCGCCTGCGCCACCATCGCACGGATGCGCCGCTGCGCCGACTGCAAACCACCAACGCGACACATCAACACACTGTTACCACTACTCTAACCACATCGTCGCCAGCAGATAACGATGGATTCAAAATCGCCTCGCCTTTTGTTAACGACACAATACAAGTTATGTCGCACAGCGAAAATTCCACTTTGCCTTATAAATTGACACATACATTTCCAACGTACATAATAGCCTTCCATCCACGCAAATCAAACAACTTATAAAATAATGTTGTCCTTATCCTATGTACATGTAGTTACAACGTCCACATAATTAAAAAACAACCACATACTACAAACATAGTTTTACAATAAAAATACAAAAATAATTTACATAAAAATTTATTTCATAAAAACGTCGCATTGATACATTCGCCTCGTGTTTATATAAAGAGAAGGAGAAACTCACCTATCGGAAAGATGAAAACGTTAAAACGTGCCGCCTTGACGGCAAGTGACATTTCATTGTGACATCACCAACTGTGTGCACGTCGTCACAGGGCTCTCATCCCGCTTCGGGCGACTGCTACAACATTTAAACATTTATTATGCCGCAGTAAGTCGCCATTAACTTCAATTACTTCGCATCGCGCCAGCTATTTAAAATTGAGTACTTATCTTATAGCGGCCGACAACTCCCCGACGACCGCAACTTTGACACTGGACTTGTAACTACATGTACTCGTAAGTGTATCGCGCAATGTTAACTTACACATAAAGTTAGGTGCGTACGTCACCTCACATGCACTGTTAGAAACCATTCATTCTCCTCAAATCCTTGCAATATGTCTTTATCAAAATCCTTTCACATTTACAAATTGAAAGATACCTTGTTCAATTTGGAGATGAAAAATTTTTAATTTGCTAGTTAAGCTATAGATAAATGAAACTATATTTTTTTTTTCTTGCATCTCGATAAATTCAGAAAGAAAATAAATTAGCAACCAAAGTTTATAGTAATAAAAGTGAGATCAAAATACAAAATGAACATCAAACACAGTGTGATGTTAGACAAAAAATTAAAAGAAAAAAAAAAAACAAAATCTCTGCATAACATACATTTTGCAGGCTTTCATAAAAACGAAACACAGCAATGCAATGCAATTATTCCAATGTGTTTTAAGTCTGAACCAATTTGCCGGCCTCTAATTTTATGTTAAAAAAGGTTTTGTAAAAATTAAACACTAAATAAGTCAAATGGAAAACAAATAGTATAAATATGTACAGATTAATTGTTCTGCAATAATTACTGACATTTGTTCATTTTTTTTATTTTTAATAATTTCACTACCAAATTGAACAGGTAACACATTCGCTTAGCACATAAAAAAATCCAATAAAACAAAATGAAAGCATAATTTCATAGTCAAACAAAAACAATCACTTTCGATATTGTTTTTCGTATAACAAAGTTTAAACTTGGGACCATATTGATACTATGTGAATTATTTTTTTTAGAATTGGGCACCCAAGTAGTATGGGTATGTTCCCTCAAATCAAAATAGGGAATGTGAAATTCAATAGTAAATACAGTAGAAGATTAATAGCACCTTTAACATAAGCTGTTCTTTTCTGTAAGTTTTGTGCGGCATATATGTAAAAAAAAATTTTTATTATTTTATTTTATATTAAGTTAATATCTACGATTGCACTTTAAACTAAAAAAAATTACAAATAAATACGTAGACATAGTAACAAAATGAGATAACAAAACAGAATGCTAATTTGTGTTTAAAAATTGTGCTGCAGAATGATTAAGTTTCTTTTGTAAGGTTCAAAGAATAATTATCCAGATAATGATTTTACACGGCTTTAATTACTGATTTAGATGCAACGAGACTTGTTGCGACCAATATATTTTCGTTTCCGATATTAAGGTATTCCCATTTTCATTTGTTTGCGTCTACAATGCCTATAATGGCGCTTCTTTTGATAAAAAGTTATTAAAATTTATTATTGTTAGATTTGGCTTTGAAATCGATTATCCGGATTTTCGATCATACGGAAGAATACCCTTGATTTTCAGTAATCCGCATAATCGGGATTCTACTATATAAATATAATGATTGTATCTTCATGATAATCTTCATTTTAAAATTATTATGACATGGTAAATTGTCATAGAAGACAGTTGTTATCAATATGAATTATGTATTTAAGAAAATAATTATCTTGATAATTTTGAACCTTGCTTTATTCCATAATATCTGTACATCGGTATGTTCTCACATTAAAGCCGCTAAACCAATATAGGTACGAAGTTGTTAGCGCGATAGACGTTCGTAGCGCGATAAGCCGCGTCCAAAATGTTCAGTGCTGGGTAATTGGCAAATTAAGCTAATGTGTCAAGTACAAACCTGGACGCTGTAGAATGGTCCGACGATGTGCACGGTGGTCTCGTGGTCGTGGGCGGCGGCCGCCGGCGGCTGCGGCTGCTCGGGCAGCTTTATCAACGAGCCGGTCACGCGCTGGAGCTCGCGAACATTTTGACCGCCCTTCCCGATGATGCGCCCGACTTGAGACGACGCCACGACTATTTCTACAGTCAGCCGTACGTCATCCGATCCCGACATGAATCCTTCCTCTCGCATCTTCTCAAAGATCAAGTATTGCGCCTGAAATTGCCAGTTATTGTGTTAATTTTGTTGTTTTAAATTCCTTTTTCTTATTTCACTTTATCTATATTTTAATTTTAACGATTTTATTAAGTGGAATTTTGACAAATAATTTACCTTCCATTGCGCTTCGGGGCTGCCTACGATTGTAACCTTGCGCTCTTGCTGTGCAGCTGCAGTACCTGCGCCCGCGCTGGTGCCGCCCTCCGCGCCTTTTTCCTGTTCGAGCGGCGCTATCTTGACAGAAGCGTTGCTGAATCTAATTATGTTCCGAATGTGCGAGCCCTTTGTGCCGATGATAGCGCCGACCGCGTTATTAGGGATATACAAGTAAGTCGTCTCCTGCGAGTCCCCGGCGCCCTGTTGCGCACCGCCCTGGCCGGCCAGCGGCGCATAGATGGGCGGTGGGAAGGGTGGCGGGGCACCGCAAAAACCGCGGCCCGTCGACATCATCGCCATCGGATGCAATCCCGGGAACATTATGCTCTGCGGTGCCAGCACCTGTTAGGCAAAAAAAAACGTATGTATGTATATAAAAATACATGTATATTTGAAAAAGGAAAAACGAGAACAGTCATTTTGAAAAACAGATTTTAACAGTATGGAATGCTTGTTAGTAATAAACATAATGTGCTTAAAGTTATTTTGGCGGCGATCTTCATTAAGTGAGATTTTCATGTAGGAGGGAGGGTAGAGCCAAATTTCATCAATTCTCACTTAGCGGCTAGGAGTTATATCACGTATTTTTTTCTTAAAATGCAAAATACAATAGCAATTATTATTAATAGTTACTAAACATTTGTGTTTATACTTCTTAATCAGCAATTCTTCCTAATATTGGTCTTAAATACTCACGAATAAAAATGTAATAAATCAATTATTATGATATTTTAAATCTCAGATTGAAGTATGAGGGGTGGGGATTTGAGCAAAACTTATATTTTATCTATGGAGAAAGCATAACAATTCCTAAGACCACCTTACGTAATTAATTAATGTATACCCCTACGAAACAAGTATTATTGCGCATGTTTGTGGTGCATTGGACAAATACTTGTCTGAACTTACCTGCAGATCATTTTCATAACTCTGGCGCAGTTTTGCTGAAATTTGTGACTCTGCTTTAGCCATATTTTCAATAGATCCCTTTACAGTAATAATTCGCTCTAAGTTGAAGCTGTTGATATCGTTTATAGAGGATACAGTTATCTTGGTATCAGTTTCTTGCATGATTCTTTTAATAGTATTTCCTCCTTTGCCAATGATGCGCCCGATCAAGTTATTGTGTGCCAGAATCTTCAGACATATTTCCCTGAAAGGACAAGATAATAATGTTATCACTAAATGTAAGGAGCAATTAATAAAATGGAGTTGAAAGCCAGGATTTTTACGGATCATAATTATATGGAGATCAAGTCAATAAAGTAGTAATTAAAAATGAATGCTTGAGATATTTATAATTAATAGTTAATATCAGGACAACCAAGTCAAGTAGCTCACACAAGTAACAGTTACTTTAAAAATATATATGTACATACAATCATTATGGTCAGACTATACAATTGTTATTGAATTTATATCTAAGTAAAAGATATTTACCCTTTGTTTGTATTATTTGCTTCTTGCTGCATCACCTCCAGTATTCGTTTACAGGCATTAGTACAGTTGTCTGGGTTGCCGTAAATGGTGATGGCCTTTTCTAGCGAGCCGACATTGTCTTTACGGTGCACGTCGACGCGAGCACGGCTCTGTTGCGTGATGAGACGGATGGTGCTGCCCTGGCGGCCGATGATAGCTCCGACCATGTCGCTCTGCACGAGCAGACGCAGCGGAAAGTCCGTGGGGCGAGCTCCAGTGCCCGGTGCTCCGCCGCCGCCGCGGCCACCGCCCGGTCGCCCGCGCCGGCCGCCTCGCGCCATCCCATCCGCCGCCTCCACCTTCATACGACTCCCCTCCACCTCGCACCCGTTTAGTCCGTTGATGGCCCTGATATACACAAATCATACATTCCTTACATTCTACTATATACGTCGAACTTTGTCTGTAAAATGTTATTTACATAATCATAAAATATTTAAGGGACAATTTGAAAATAAAGTTCTTCCAGAAAAGTTATTATATTTTAGAGTCTGTATTGTGTACTTACATTAACATTTCTTTAATTGTATTCGATATTTTGTAAAATTAAAAAAAATTGAATGATATTGGAATTGTAATCCTTTTTGTTTAGTTATTTACTAAACAATTTATAAGTTAAACTGACCACATGCAAACTAAAATTGTGTACTATAAAATTGTGTGGTGCATTCTGAACATTATTATAGAAATTACATTAACCACACACCATGCAAACATAAACTGATACCCTGAAAACCAGAACTATAAAGAAAAAGCAATAGATTTGCAATAGTAAGATAAGAGAAGGCTAGAAAAGACATCACGAATCATGCAATAATGACGAGAGTGCAGAGTGCGCAGAGAAGCAGGATACACCAAGCATCCGACACAGTGAGAGGACCCAAAACATGTCATCAAACTTTGTAGACTATACTCACTGCTGCGCCTGCTCCGGGGTCTCGAATGTGATGTACACCGCTTGGGTGTTGGCATCGCGTGAGTTCGCTTTGTCGCAATGTTGCACGTTGCCATACTGTGAGAGCAGGGGCTCGATGGTGTCGAAGCGAGCATGCAGGGGGAGCCCACTGATGAGAATCCTTGATCGGCTGTGAGAAGCGATACAACCTATCACTTAGTATTACAAAACATCGTCATTCATTCGAAAGAAACCAGTACAGGACGGATTTAATATCATAGGACACTTTCATGGTATACACCGCTAAGACATATAAAAAACCGAAATCGGATCATTGACTCAATGTAGATTAACATTTTGAAACTGAAACATTTATTATCGTGATGGCGGCAGCAGGCGGCTAGCGACCCTCAATACAAAATGGCGGAACGGAGATGACATCATCGGCGCGCACTACTCCGCCCCCTCCCGCACCAATTGCGCTCGCTGCCATTCACAAGTGAGTCGGTAGTGGTTCCATTGCACTCTCGCGTTCAACGCATGACCCCTGTTAGTGCATTTACCTAGTTTAACCACTATACTCACGAAGCGGCGTTGCTTACACACGCGTAAAGTCTATATTAAGAATACTATCTCTTTATGTATTTAGTCTTAAAGATAAATTTATTAATTGGATTCTTGGTATTACTTCTTGAATGAGTTTAATTGATTACGAAGTAATATAGTAATTTTGAAAATCAGTCTTAACAAATTTACTACAATATGTGCATTCTCCGAAATGTTTAAACATATTTAATATGTTTCAAATAGAAATATTCGTTTTACGCGTATTACTATGAATATAATAGGTCTGTATGTGTGTATTATACACATAAATGTGCATGTATCGTATATAATGTATGGATACGCCCATTTGTATTTACAAAGGGCAGCAGGATTGAGGCGAGTAAAGGGAAGAAATCGTGTTAACTACACGTGGATGTTTACCGCTCAATGACAATTATAGGATGAGAATGGGGCCCCATTATTTATGCTTGCATATGTCCTTCAGAAGCAATAAACACTTGCTCAAAAAGACCGGTACGTTAATTTGAGAATGGACATTAAAGACGACTCAACCGATTTAAATTTAAAAATATAATTACTGAATAAAAACATATTTATAATGAAAAGTTCTTTTTTATCCATTGTACACGGTTGTATGTATAAGTTAGTTATTATTAAACGATTACACCTACCTAGGTTTTTGTTTCAAACTATTTATTTAGACACATGTTACAGTTATAACTCATTCAGATGAAAAAAAAAACAAAACATTCTTTCATCCAAATCATCGATAATTTTTTTAAATGGTTATCAATAAACTTAGCTAATGATGTGTTTATTTTCTTCGTTCAATTTATTTTCATGTTCGTAGTATAGGTACTAAAAAAACATTAAAATCTTCATACTTAAATGAATCGACGCAACACAATGTCACATCATAATGTAACATTTTATACATTTTGTTTTCCAATTTAAAACATTTAACTTTTTATTTAAGACTTTAAATAGAATACTTTATCAAGACCGGTCTTATGTTGGTAAACAAAAACATCAAAAGTACGCTGTAGAATAATATTGTTATCCTTACTACGGGCATACATAATATATTTTATTAAAATAATTTTGTCACTCTTCGTCCAACGGAGTAAGTTTTATCAGCGTGTGCTTGGCGCTCGAAACGGTGACTCATGCCGCGCCGCCGCCGGCGCCGCCATTTTACTTTACGCACCATGTGCTCATGTGCAATTCATTTTGATCAAGAATTAAACCAAATACAAGGTAGCCACCGAGTGAACGGTAAATATACAATTTTGTTTAATACGATGCCGTGTTTTACCATCTAGCATGGATCAAGTTATAATCACAACAGAGTGAGAGGAACTAGCAATGCAGTAAATATTATCATTAGCCGCTGGGACAGACTTGTAATGTCTTCGATAGCCATACCTGCGGTATTTCGCCATTGTGTCCATTAGTAGACTGCGTAACTGGCGCGGCTGAGAAGACTTGATTACACAGGCGCCGAAGCTCTATAGATATTGGGGTTAATGAAGACTGCAACGAGACTGATGTATGGTTCGAAGTATTAACAAAAACAAGAAATGGGTTGGACACTGCCGGAACTATATGCGAAAATGAAACCGGGATGAGGGGGAAATGCGGGGACGCGCTAAAAAGTGGCACCAGCGCGAGCGTCGCCGAATGACTGAACGCATAGAGCGGTGCGGTGCGGCGGGCGCGGCGGACTCGGCGGCGGCCGGGGTGCGGGCGCGGGCCCGACACAACGGCCATGCAATGCAAAACGGCGACCGCCACCGCCCCGCCGCCCGCACTTCTCCCGCCACCTACCTGATAAAAACTAACAATCCATTCACCCCACTCACTCTAATTACTCTACTCTGCAACTTTCAAGGACAAAAATGCTCGTACTGACATTGCAGATAGGACGATCGTATACTGTATTAAAATGTTTATTCGTCGTTCCTCGTTTTTTAAGCCAAATACCTATATCAATATTTGTGGAACTCAAGGGAAAAATATAAAATTTACTAAATACGATACCTAATAGGTATAATTATGTCGTTCTTATTAAGATAAGTTGTGGAAAAATTTATTATCACATATTTATCACATGAATGAATAATACGTATTTAGAAACGTACCACAAGTGTACATAAAGATAAATGGTAGGTAGGTATATACCTATAAAGGTAATCGAAAAAAAAAATAGACAAGGAATTTTGTTTAATAACAAGACGAAGTAATATAGGTAACCTTTACAAAATTGGCTTAACCCTAAAGCAGTGTTTTAATACAAATTACAATGTTTAAATCAATTTTAATATTTTTGTAAAATTCACTATTTCATATTTTATTTTAAAGGTACCAAGAACGAAACCTAAGGAAAATTAACTTTTTAAAATACGTAGATATCATAAGTAGGTAGTAGTTATAACATAATATAAAAGTTATAAGCCTTAGGCAGCCCAAGAACATTAGCAGCACCAGAGGAGCCAGATTGCACAAACACAGGCCTACAAAGGATCAAGAGTCGTAAAAGAAGTAAGGAAGAAGGGTAGGGGTGGACGGGCTGAATTTCCGGTTCTCTCACACGCCGCACGAAAAACAGCTACTTATATTAGCTACTTTACTCCGAACTCTGTTGATATGGTATTTTTAACCAAGCAACATGATAATAAAAAACATATAGGTATTCCGATATTTTATACATATTATGATATGCTTCCGTTCGAAGTTCATTTAAAAAAAGGCTTAGTAGTTCCTATATCCTTTAAATATCTCGTTCATAAAACCCGCTATTCGCCAATCGCCAATTTTTTTTAACACGGAATGTTTGCTACATATTTATAATTAGCTACTTATTACCAAAAATAAATACCTAACTGGACTAACATTATTTATAAATTATTCAAAAGAGTAAATTTTTTACATAAAAGTTAAAACTAATTGAAAACAGTTACCTAAAAGTCGACAATAAGTTTCGTACCTACTGCAAAAAAAAACGTAACACAGCCTGTACATATCCCACTGCTGGGCATAGGCCTCTTCTCCTGTTAGGGAGAAGGTACCTACTGCACTTCAACTATATTATGTAGGTATCTATCAATTGTAATAAAGATATTGGTTTTTAAGATAAATAAAATAACACATCTGCATATTCAATTGTTAATAGCAAATATTTATAGAAGTCATCCTTGCTTACTTCTAGTCTACATTCACACTCCAGATTCACATGGCGACAAACGCTGAGATAGTTGCAAGGGCTAATTAGCCCTTTCAATCCCTAACTAGGAATTGCCCAAATTCAATCCCGGTTTTTGCGGTACTACAATTATCAATACCGCGGAATCCCGCATATTGAGAATATTCTCATTTATATGTATAAGGAAACTAAAACAACGAATTAATTAACTGTTTATTTACGCACATATTCATTAATCATTAATATAAGATCATTGACAGTTTTATATTTGCTATAATAATTATAAGCTAAAAAATAACCTTTTTTCTGTACAACCTTTTTATAGTCGGTGCCATCCAGGAAAAATATACTAAGCCGGTGCCAAGTAGGTGTTATGAACTGGCACTGATTGCAAAATGTTGTAGTAAATAAGGTTCACTTGTTTTACATTTTATAAGATTATCAAATATCAAATGTCAAAAAACTTTTCGAGAGCAAACCGAAATGACCGACATACTTTGAAACTGAAATCGCAATAGGTGTGCCTACAATTTTTGAGGAGTTCCCTTGATTTTTCTAGAATCCTTTTTTTAGGGACCACATATGTCCAGCCGTCTTCGAGTAATCGGTGTACATACATAATAAATACTGAACGAATAGATAAACTCCTCCTTTTTTTTAATCGGTTAACAGAAAAAAGAATAATTCATCAACTAACTACAAATTTATTAAAGTATTGTGTAATAAGTATAAAATCAATCAAATTACTTCATATTTATTTAAATTTTACTACTAATGTGAGATCAATCAAATTACACTGATTTTCTTCAGTAATAAAAAGATTTTTTCAGTCCCGCAAATTCCGCGGAACCCCCGGGTTTGTAAAATGGTGGATCCAGGATCTCTGAATATAATAAATAAATAAAAGTTAATGCTAATATTCTTATTTAAATACGCAATCTCAATATGTCTAACATTTTAGTTAAAAGTCAGGTCTAACTTAAATAATGTCATAATTGTACATATATGAACACTAACTGCTGGTCAATAGCATTCTAGTCAGACTCTAACTGTGGCTCTGTCTGTGTAGTTTGACTTTTGTCAATTTAATACAACTTGCAATACTTTCTTAGCTTGGACAGGAGTTTCGAAATTTCTTTAATATTTAATGGATATAGAAACGTAGGTAACCATGGCAACAACAATTTTAATTGTCAAGTTAAATTATTATATTAGTGGCAGTACTGTGGGCGAATATCGACCTTGAAACCTTTAACTGTTTAACCGTTCATTGAATAATTTAGATATTTAGATTTTTAATCTTGACATGAAGACAATAATACAATATTATGTACACTAGCCATGAAAATATTAGTGGAAAAAATTAACGGATTAAAAAAGATTGTCACAATTTTTAGCATTTTTTCAAATACGTAAAGTCAACATTAGACGTTTTTGCATTTACCGTGGGAGAGCCATGCATTTGCACGAATGGGCCGGCTCGACCGGAGTACCGCGGCCTCACAGAAAACCGGCGTGAAATGACGCTTGCGTCGTGTTTCGCCGCGTGAGTGAGGGTACCGGAGGCCCAATTCCCCACCCCTTCCCCATTAATTCCCCTTTCATACCCCCTAAAAGGCCGGCAACGCAATTTGTAGCTCCTTCGGTGTTGCAAGTGTCCATGGGCGACAGCATTCACTTACCATCGGGTTATCTGTCAGCTCGTTTGCCGCCCTATTCCATAAAAAATCTCAATTCAACCTTTGATTTTGCACCAAACTACTGAAAGCCTATTTTGGTCACTTTTGCAAAACCGCATTGAGAATCTAACAATTTTATTTTTCAAAAGAGTGATACCTAATTCTAGCAGGAAATTTATTCATGTTTTTAAAAAACTCTTCCGACTTACACTGGAAGTGTAACCATTAGTTTTTGAAATATCTTTAATCAAAGACAAACAGCCATTTCTTTTCAAAGTCGACAGCTCAGCGAGGAGAAGTCATATAAAAAACCTTTAAGAAAACAAACTGAAGCTAGATAAATAGCTTATTCAGTATAATAAATAATTAGTATAATAAGTAAATGATTTTACAGATTCGTGGAGCTAAATGAAAAATTAAAATATTTTAGTTTTTTTTTTTCTTGACGCTATTTGCCAGCTCAGAATTGCGCTAAATCTTATAAGCATGACTCAACAAATTTTATTGGTCTAAAAATCTCAGAACTATAGACTTCAAATTTTTAGAGAAAACTGATTTTATGACTGCGATAGGATAATTTTTTTGCAACATATCTGTTAAAAATTTAAAAAAAACGTTAAGCTAATTTTTGTGCTAAATCTAAAGCTTACCATCATAATCCCAAAAATAAAGAAAACGGATTAAAACGGCTTATCAGCAATTGAGAAATATCCAACAAAAGTTGGTAGGCCATTTTTTTGACGGCTGGTGTACTATTTGTCTTATTTGTATCTTAGTGTAATTACTTAGTTTATTACCTAGTTTCTGTAATCTATGACCGTGAAGGATTTTAGCGGACGACTAGTATCAGCCTAAATTTACGTGTAGATAATGAATAAAGGTGCATTCTCATGTGACGCTCGACGCTGGAATTCTAGCGAAAAATTTCAGCGTTTAGCGTCAAATTCGAGCGAAAACGTAGCAAATTAATTTTTATTGAATTATCGATATAATCACTATTACCTATTTATATAATTTGCTTTTTAAGTTTCTATGTAATATATCCGATCTATGTAGGTATATTGTCCGATTCAAGAAAATTGAATGATCTGAATATGCAAAAACCAAAAAAATAATAATTAGCACTTATCAGAGTCGAAATTATTTACAAGTTCGTCACATACGCAAATGAATGCGCATTAAATAATGTAGATTGGTCAGGAACTTAATATAAAAGTTGCTGTAAAATTCATACTTACGGTAACTACCACAAAATAATTATTTTTATCACTCATTTGAGTATCTTTTTTTTACTGCACACTTTATAAACTGGTTTTGTGTTATTTTACTGCCCAAAAATGAGATTAAAACTGCCCGTGTAAATAGATACACGCATTTTTTAAATTTATTTTTATTAAATCAACTATATTTCTGTTTATAATATTGCAAAATTAACGGCTTATCGTTGTTTTAAATCATCAATTACTGTGATTATCAATACAATTACTTAAGTTACGGTGACTTTATTTGACGCTGTAAAAAAGCTAAACAAAATTTAGTTTTTTCAAGTTTTTCGCTACAAATTTTTATCTGTGCGCTACAGATTAAATCTCATTCCGTGACGCTAGAATTCAGCGTCGAGCGTCTCATGAAAATGCACCTTAAGCTTTAGAATGTTTGCTTTAAAATTTTTAATATTTTCACGTCATATCTACAGAATATTTTGTTGAAACTTCAAAAACATGTTATTGACATGCAAAACAATAATAAAATAATTTAATCGCGAGTTCAACGTTGACGGCGCCACAATGTAACTATTATGTTGATTTCTTATCTATAATATTATTATAAAAGAAATTAAAAATATAAATTTATTTTATAAAACAAAATGTAGGTATTTGTAGTGGACTTTTAACTTGCACAAAATAGTATTCTGATACATATTTCAACTTTCTTGAATTTACCCTGACTAAGAATTTACCTTAAAAATATACTTTGTCACTATAACCATATTTGAGTAAAACAGGATTACTGAACAGACGTTGCATGACCTCGAAAAAAATGGCATGCATACGATATTGTTTATTGTATTGCAGTAATCACGTGGATGTCACAAAATGTGTCAGCGATAACTTTTTCATTGACGAGGTCGAAATTAATATTGTTTCACAGAAAAGTAAACACACATCTTAAGTGTTTGCAAAAAACTTTATATAGCGTAACGTCTTATAAAGTGAGCTTGGGTCAATATCGAAATAAATAAATCAACTGATTGCGTGTCAGGCCATGCGCCATGCATCAGGTAGGATTCCGTAATTGTTCATGGTACTATGCAAACTTTTATTAAACATGGATTTCAAAAAAAATAATAATAATATTTATAATTAATTAATCTTATCGTATTAATGTAACATTTAATTCTGCATCACTATGATTGTTGAATTTAGCTGCACAGCCTGCAGGTAAGTAAAGATAAATTTAGAAAGTTAACTACAGTTATATCTTAAATATTAAACAGCGTTAATTGTTAAACATAATATTTTTTGGCAGCCGCATTAAAAGCTGATGCAACCAATGATAAAAATAAAATATTTAAAAAATAATAAAAAAATTACGGCAGTACCTGACGACATCACACTGAAATCATTCCATAAAATCGTTTCACGTAATTAACAGATCCCGTGTGTTTAATATATTTTTTTAATCCCAGATCTTAGACCATATGTCCTTTTCCCCCTGCGGGCAGATTGTATGCATCACTGCGTAGTTTCACGTTGGCCGCCATTGTTCAGAATGGAGCTTTTGCAGGGCGGGATAGAAAGAAGAACGATGCAGCCCAGATCACGACCCATGGGTCTGCCCCATTGCCCAGTGTGTTATAAATACAGCATTTGCTCGTGCAGTGAGTATATTAGATGTGGGCCTCAGGTATTTATATCGGTATCGGTATTATAGAGCCGCGAGGAGGGCGACAGTTTGGTTATGGCTTCAAAGTGCTTTTACGCAATAACGGCGTGCTGTGAAGACACAGTAATTCTTTTAATGTTTCTTATCTTAAAATGTAATAAGTTTTATTAATCAGCTTATATGTAGTATTGCCAACAAATCGAATGGGGCAACCTCGAACCTTGAATTTATCATTTCCTGGACTGAATTTTTTTAGGCAACCCATATGAATATTTACTGACATGTTAAAATTAAACACATTAACACATCACATAAAAATAAAAGGAAATTGTACGTGATTTCTGAGACAATTTCGTTGTTTTTAATCATATCATAAATCAGCCGCAATTATTCAAGGCATATCGGGTAGTCCTGGACACCAAAGGCAGTGGCGGATTTACCCATAGGTCCGTAAAGCTCTGGTTTTGGGCGCCACATTTTTAAAAACGACAAAATTTGTGGGCGGCCTTTTTTTAGCGAAAATAGTGTAGTTAAGGTGGACAACGGAATGTCGACCTTTTTTTAGCTCAATTTGTATATGTGACAAAGTTGATGGCTTAGGTAGGGGTGCCATATGAATCAAGACCTAAGGCGGCACTGTGTTTAATCCGCCACTGACCAAAGGTATTGATTATTCTTTAAATTTTGATTTTATACTATCTAAATTTTTTTTTTCAAATTATATTATGAGAATAATATAACAATTTGTTTAGTTTATATTTATCAATGCAATTTGTTTGTTTCCTCATTATTATAATTCTCTTTTAGGTATTCGTAATTACCCCTATCTCTATTAATAATAGCCGGCTATAAAATTTTTATTCATATTTATATATTTTACGTAAATTAACGGAGGAGTATGAAATTTGGCATAGTTAAAGTTTATATTGAGGAGAATCTTAACGTCAAATTTTTTTATATAATTTGCAATAAAATCGCTTGGTCCATGGAAGTTGGGAAAGTCACTTGTGTGGGATGCGACTTGTGTTGATACATTGGCTGCATCGCACATACAGGGATCTCCCTGATGGCGGGAGTGGCGGCAAGAAAAGCTGAAATCGCCAAGCGGCGTAAATACGAAAACATTATGGTGTATGATGCAAGGGAAAACTAACATATTTGGGGGCCCGGTAGTGCAACCGCTAAGTCTAGATTTTTTTTTAATTTTCGTCCAATTTTCTTTATACATGCTTAAATAACTTTGTAATCGCATATAAATATAGGTGCATGGTAGTGCCCCTGTCAAATCGAGCAAAATTAGGTATTCACGTCATGAAAACACGTGTAAATTAAATTATTTAATGCAAAACACGTACCTACGTGCGTATTCGTACTAATCACGAGTGCGTAAGTTTGGAAACTAAGAAAATTCGTTGCTGGTAGATATAAATAGGAAGATACAATAAGTAGAAGGTACCTATAAAGAAAAAGTAGACTTTAGACAAAATACAAAAAGGAATGAGATCCCATCAAAAACAATACTTGTCAAAAAAACCAAGTCTCGCAACTCGTAGAACAACTGTTCTACGGTAAGAAGTTGTGAGATCAATGTAATACCAAGTCTATTATTAATTTATTCAGTCCCTACTTAAGCGAATTTCTGTCTTAATACGTCCAGTCTCAAAGACCACGATCGTGGTCCATAACAATTGAAAATCAATTGTGTCTGGATGTACTCGAAGCATTAAGTTGTTACGTAATAATGCTGTTAATCTTATAGTGACGCATATCAATATTAAAAATCTTTATTGTTTAAATAAATATATCGAGACTCGGCCATCGCATTAAATTACGTGTAAATTGAATTATTTAGTGCGATGGCCAAGTCAATATATTATCATTCATTGTGGCGGTTCCTGACTTACTAAACTAGCAATAATTCATGTCATCTCCGGTATTCTTTTCACGGATAAGGAACCTATAAAAAACATGGTCTACGTCGATGCTTCATAAATTTCTATCACGCCGCTTTCAGAGTAGCCTTTCGGGAACCGAGTTTTATTCAGCTTAAAACAATATAAGATAAGAGGATATTACAATGTAAAAGTTATGAGAAAAACGCGCAAATCAACACCTCGCATTTGTGGTGGGAAAGTGGGGGAAACACGAACACGGGGTAATGCCGAAATCAAAGGTTTCGGTATGTTAAAAAGATATATTTATAATTTGCTTTCGGACATTGCGGAGATAACGCCATCACCAGTGCCAGATAACAACACGGGAGACGCAGACGTGTTTTTGATACAATTTTTGGGTAAATTCAAGTTCATGTTCTTTTATTTCTATCTACAATTTGTAGATTAGCTTTTATATAACAGAATAATTACTTATTTATCACCCTAATAACAATGACACTATTGCAAATGGCAAAAGAATAATAAACCAAATTGTAATTGCTAGTTAATTATTTTCAATCCCGCGGGGTAAAGACGAACACTCCATGTGGGGCAATCTTGAATGTTCGACTTTACCCCACTCATAACATTTTTTTAGTACTTTTTCAGATCTTAGTATATTCTCACTCTGCAGAGATCATAGAATAATGCTAACTCTACACCACATAACGTATACGGATTTAAACCTTTGAATTTGACATATTTTAATCTTATCAAGAATGAGAAAAAATAAATAATTTGAGAATCACATATTGCACCGATTTCGACAGTCTATACAATACAACAGGCGAATTGTTTAAAATATCTTTTAACCGCTGCAGTTATATATATTTCTTATGCATCGTTGAGATATATTAAATCCTAAAAGATAGATTAAATAAATATTCCCAAAGATATGCAAACGCAATTACAGAAGGAAAAATTTACT
>DVXP01000410.1:0-20985 GCA_018235645.1 Junonia grisea | reverse complement strand
TCTATTGTTCGGTTTTTGTGTCGTCTACCTTTTGGTTTTTAAATTACTTGTAAAAGAATATTTAAGGGAAACGGTAAAATGCAAACAAATATTTTTTTGGATTTAATGTGATTTAAAACTTGTCAATTTAAACATATTTTATAAATGAATCGTATACTTAATGTAAAAAGATTATTTTTTATTCGAATAAAAAAATTAAATTTGTATTAATTTTTTGTCAGTACGTGATAGCAATTGCTGATAATTGTCCGAACATTGCGCTTTGTAATAAAAACTAATTAACACATAATAAACTCGCTAAATATTTAAAATAGTCCGACAAATTTAAAAGAACTAAAATAAAAAAAATCAATGTGATTTTTCTTTTATTATACAAAAAAAAAAATGTGCAAAAAAAAAATTGTCAGAGACAGCCACAAGTGCTGTTAGTTTTGATGTAAAAAACAGCCCGTTACGATCTTGAGCCCTTTAAAAATAATGTTCTATTATGTTTTAGTAGAAGTTTTTCATTAAATATCCAGTACCAATGATGGTACTAAATAAAGAGGAAGTAATACCGCAGTTAAGTATTAAAAAGCCACTACGGTTGACAATGGCGGTTTTTTGCGTTATTCATGTAAATTGTTAAGGTTTTTTCAATCGAACAATATAAGTCGCTCAATAGATTCTTTATGCTAGGTTGTTTTATGTATTTTATTAATTTGCTATATTTAAGACTTACAAAATCAAAACAAAATAAGTTATCTTGAAATAGGTTATAAGATATCTTGTTCGAAAATCAACCACCATGTGGCCACTAGTAAAATATACCTATATAGATAATTAAATATGAATTTATTTATACAAAGAATTTTCAGGATTTGCAAAATTTATTAACCTAAATAATATTATTTTTAAATACTTTAGTTAAGTTTCAGCATTAACAGTTCCAAGATCGATGGAATTAAAAAAAAAAGTTGAAAATATGAGAATTGTATAAAAAAAAGTCAGTTGATATTTTTTCCTTTATTTTTATTTCCCGGCGCCGATGTATAATCGCCTAAAGTTAAGTTTTATTACGTCAATAAGATTATCGCTAACTCATTTAGATTTTTTTATTGTTCTTGCCTTTATATCTACTGTTTATTGGAGTCTCATCCGGAATCAATTTAGGAAAACTTTATTATTGCAGCAACACGAACTCGTTTGAATTGTTGTTTATTTAAATTACACGGAATTTTAATATTTGAATTGTAATTCATATTACTTTCGGCTTGTGGCTTATGATATAAACTATTTTGATATACCTACTCGTAAACGTAAATAATATTTATTAATACACCCGTGTTTGATTAAATTTGTGTGAGTTAAAATTGCTAATAGAGTATCCATATGCGGTGCAGGGGAGGACTTGAAGCAAGTTTAATATTGTATCGCTTCAATAAAAGGAGTATACTCGTAAGTCTATTTCGGCATGTAATAAAATTCTTGCATGCCACGTTCACTAATGTCAGAGGCGAGATATTGCAGTGGCTTGTTAGTTTGCTTCTTACAACTTGTTATAACGTTGTTGTAAACACGCGTGACGGCGCGGTATCACGTCATCGCGCACGCGAGACCCGATGAGCCCTACCTGTAATAATAAATCTGCCATCGCCCATCGCCCATCGGACACTCACTTCGACTTTTAAACGCGAATGTCCACCCGTTATTAACGATCTTTGACATCTTAATTTCGCCTGCCAAACTAAATTTAACATCGACGTATTTGCATATCGACATGGACGTGAATCCTGCGGTTTTCACGATAATAAGGATCTCAATATGAGTACCGACGCTAGAGTTATACGAATAGAAGTGATAGTGTTTTATCTCTTTACTATTCGCCCGAATGTGTGTATGATAGATAACTCCAAATATGATTTTGACGAAATAGGCCGTCCCATTTCATAGACTCTCTTTTCAATGGAAAATATGTATATTGTCGATATAAATAGGATATAGGTCTTTTTAAAATTGACAAAATTATTTTTTTTTTAATACTGAGTTTAATTCACCCAGGCGTAGGCTTCTTTCGACAGTCTAACGTCTCATACAGGAGTCAATATTTATGTAGCGAGTGAGTTGCGTGCAGAAGCTGCGTGCGGCGGACACATTCGCCTCCTCGCCTCACATTGAACCCTAATTAATATAAGATCTCAATTAAATTGCGACACATAACGAGGAGGTACTTTTGTACTGGTACTCATTCAAATAAATATATTTATTTCTCATTCTCGACAAACACGTGCGACACGAGACCGATAATAGAGGTTTTTTTTCTCTTCGAAATCACGTCGGTGTTTGAACTCGTTTAGGTATGACGATGAAGTTCTGGCTATAATAAACTCACGTTCCATATCAACCTTCTATAAATCAATACAACGTTCAAAAATGTACGGTCTCACAGTTCTGAGGTCCTTAAAGATTATGATACCTCGTCCGATACAAAAAATAAAACACATTAATTTTCAACTCTCCTTAATTGACATCGGTTTATTATGACTAAACAAATAAAGTATTTCGGAGCTGGAGTTATAAATGGCCACTTTTCCCTTTAATGGTACCCAGAGTTACTATATTCAGGATATAAGGTCTTGACCAAGTTTTGAATCGTAATATTTTGGGGTCTGATTACCGGCGCTGATAACGCTCCGTCTCACCTTTTGTCAGGGACGTATTAATGTTGAATTTTAATTTTATATTTATTTCTTTGAATAAAAAAATTGAAATATTTACATTTTATAATATGATATTTGTTATGTTTTATTAAGATAACATTTAAAGTTTAAAAATAAATCTAATATATTATATTTTGCGTTTGCTAAATATGCAATTATTTTTTTGTATCTAATTTGAAAAAATGTGACTTTTAATTTTTCAGTAAATGAATGGAAGTTTTATGTATTTTTGAAATTTTTTTTTGTTTTGTTTTTCAAGCCCGTCTCTGCCGGGGCAATGGTAAGGCCACACGCGGTCGCGCCGCGGGGCGAGGCGGGGGGCGGTTTCATTCATGTTGTTAGATCGGCCCGCTCATAACTTAACTTTTAATTTATTCCTCTCCACGCCGAATCCAGTTTCCCTACAACCTTCCCTGACACCTTGAATATCCGTAATTATACACAATTTAGAGAAAAAAAACAACTTAAATTTATCTTTATTAACGTCCCAGCATCCAGCGAGAGTGAGGACGTCGTGAAAGATTACGTAGCGTTTCTTTAGGTTATAAAATTAAATTATCTCGTACATTATTAACATTATGTCATACGATTATGTTTTTCAGGAAAAAAGTTTGAAACATAGGTAAATTATGCCCGGGAAAAAGCTATTTAAAACAAAATAAAAATAAAAAGTATTCTCTATATACAATTACATTAAAGCAACGGATAAAATAAAAAACCGTTTCAAAGTTCGAACGGGCTACGAGCATTTGACAATACGACGCCTACGTTTAATTTTAGAAATATCGAATTTCATTCCGATCATCAATCGAAATGTGTGAAAGTTTCGATGTTGAATCAAAATTTTTTTTTTCTTCTAAATTTATGTTTGTCTTTAATTTTTACTCTTTCGCCGCTGTCCATTTAATATTGGACACGGGTCGCGTTAACGATCACTATATAAAATTTTATTTCAACGCATCTTGCGCTTCTCTTTTTGTATTCAACACATCGTTGGTTTTACTTTTTATTAATCACCGCTTTTGAGGTAAATTATTGTTTATGTGCTTAGGTTTTTATTATATAAAGTTATGAAAAAAAATAATTTATTTTTAAATGCGATGTATGTGTTAAACATAACTTGTTGCGAACTCATGCGGTTTAAGTTGTTTTTCTAATATTAACGTTTTTATAGTTTAGAACCTATGTTTTTAAGTAAATTAAAATTGAACTTATAATTAAAACTCAAATACAGATTACAGGTGTCAATAACACTGAATTAATATCTACATTTTAAATTGATTGCGCCTGTAATCGCGTATTTAACATAACTTTTAAGTGAAATATGGTTGCAATAAAAGAAATTATAACTACTCGTAGTTATATCTTACCTATAATGACTTATGACGAAGTCGATTATTGCACTCAGTACTTATAAATAATAAATCTAGTTTTCTTATGTAGAGCAATAAACGATATTCCAAAAATATTTTTTTCACAAACAAATACAAGTGCAATGTTGACTTTGAAATTCTTTACCATATATTTGTTGATTGCGTCAAAAATAAATTTAATCAAGGAATGTGATTGAAATATTCAACTTTATCAGCGTATTCAGTAAACCCGTTCTGAATTCAGGGTACAGTGCAGTTTTAACGATAAAGTAAAATATTTAGTTGTATTACTTTGTTCTTTTTTTAAATTGTCGTGTAAATTTTAGAAAAAATATAAATCAAAAGAATTGGCATTTAGCTAATAAACAAAGCAAGATCTTTTCAAGATCATAAGTCAAAGGAAGTGTAATTCTGATTTCATTTGAAATACATTAAGACAAACAACTGAATATTTAAAAAATAATTCATAAATCTTGGAAGCGTTGAACGAACAATGCACCAGCGTAATGCAAAATGAAGTGGCGACAAAGGTCGAAAGATTTGCGCGCTATCTCTGGAGAGCAGGCATTCATGTAGGCAGAGATAGGCCGCGGTCGGCCACCGCCCGGCCGCGCGCCCGCCATCGCCGTCCACCTCTACACACATTAAATATATCCTTTTAATGATTACAATTTCTCGTTATAATTTATTTAGGACGAAGCATAACAAGTTTTCGAATCAAATGTGTCGCCCATAAAGATGTTGTCTCGAGGGTTGGACCGCGGCTCCGTCGATTCCATATAGAGCCTTTGTACTGACTAATCTCGGTCGCTAAATGATCCTTCGTTACAAAGCCATAAGAATTAAAACCGGTCGCTATCGCTAAACATACACTGATCGTTTCGAAACTATTCAATGGCCGCTCGCGTGAAGCAAAAGGGTTTCATGAACGAACCGAGACGTGAAATGAAATATTTCTTCTATAGAATAAATTAAAGTCTATAATCGAATTACGACCAGGTCGCCGCGAAAGTCTATCTCATTCGGTTCTTAGAGGGGAACGGATAGATCGAGATCGGTCGAAGAGTGTGAATGAGAGCATTACAATCAAAGGGAGAGCGGGCGGGGAGGGGGAGGCTGTTGTCGTTGCTGGATAATTCTTTATTCTTTATGAATATGTGAGCTCGTTATCTCGGAGCTGACGTGGCTCGAGACATTCGCGCTCGTGGCGGTGTGCGTGCGAGGAGGCACACATAGGCGCAGGCCGTGTCGCGCCGCGCTCACTCTAGTGGCTGTACTAAATAATACATAGGAATCGACAGGCTCGTCTGCAAAGAGCGGCGGGTACACGACCGGATCAACATACGGCATCGACGGCAGATTGAACGATAGTTCCCGAGGAACTGGTTATCGTTATGGGGCGACTGGCGGATGAAATTTATTGGCAGCGCGTTGGAGAAATGTTGCGAGCGGAAGGGGCTTGCGATTTTAATTAGGTAATGAATGTCGATGTTGATCTGCATATCGCCTGAACGGTTAGATTTATCAATTCGTTTGCTGTCCGAGTCGAATATTAGGCAAATTCCTGATTTATTGAAGTCAGACACGCATACACGTTAGATTTGATTACCATAAAATAAATATTATGCAATACAAAAGATTATCCAATCAAGATTATTGGTGTATTGCAACCACTGAACTACGCAGATTTACATTTTTTACAAATAAGGAAAGCAGTGTTAATCAATACGGTCTATGTGAAATCAAAATCCTTGTTTTATTGATGTTTTATTTCTTTTTATGTGTCTCTTCAGAGTGTATAACACTTTAAATGTACAACGCATTATTCTAATCAAATCTCTAAAATATATGAGACACGTGTAATAACACTTTGTTACATATGTACAATGTACATACCTACTCATGCAATAAAGAAGAAAAATGTTAATAGAGAAACAAGGTATCACAACTCAAAAGTGACAATTATAAGAATTATTAATGAAGATACCATTATAGTTATCTGAAATTAAATAAGAAAGGGATCACCATGTTTATTTCACTCAGGGGAAGAGTACGAATTCAATGACACCTCACATTTTATAATTAGTCGAGTCATCAATGCTACAGAAGGTTACAACGTAACGCATATAATTTTGAAATACCCGCAAACATACGAAAAAAATACTACCCTCTTTTCCGTCAGTAAAGATAAAATCAGTAAGATCTGTATACTTATAAGAAAAGGTAACGATTAAAGCCATTTAACCAAATGAATACCAAAGTATTGTGTTAGAACTTAGCTATAAATTGTGTTACAGGTTTACTGTAGCCCACCGATAGCTCAGCTCGTAATACATAGTACAGCTCGATTATAGGTTTGCTCGACCGGGGCAGTACATATCACTCTCTTACAGGAAATGTTAAGTACATGTGCTTGATAAGGTAAGTAAGAGATGTAATGAGAAGACAAGTACAAAACGAGTAGCTTGGTATTAAGTGTCCAGGGCCGCCAACAAAAACATAATAAATGAAGAAAAGGCTAGGAAGTAATAGAAGGGGAGGGGAGTTGATCTTCCAGTTTACTATATTAGCTACTTCAGCGGGTTTAGGTACTCTCCAAGCAATCTTCTATCTTCAGACTGTAGTTCTACACCGGTCGAGTCACTCTACTCTCACAAGCTGTAAACAGTAACTTATATCTAGGCAACAAACTCAACAACAATAACAAAAAATAGCAGACTTAAAAAGTAAAAACAGTAGAAATATATGTAGTTATAACGATTATGTTATTTTTGTAAACACACTGGCTCACCGTTCCAACCATATTTTTACTATTCGTTTCTGTACGCTTAAATTATAAAAACAATATGAGAAGAGATGCTTTAGATGGCACATATCTCTTCGGAATTGACGTTTTTCAGGAGCGGTCGGTTTTTAACATTTTAATTAGGGGCGCACATTACTGCGCCGCGCGCCGGCACGTTCGCCCCTCGCTCTTTGCCTCACATTTTTGTATATTTCCGTCTATTTGGGGAAATTTTTATTTTTCGACAAATGTGTGCTATTTTTGTGTCGCGTGCAGCCGGCTCCGTCTCGATGCTAAATCTCTGTGGGAAACACGCCTCGCCACAGATTCTACATTCAATCTATTTATATTATTAAGATTTGCGACTTATTGAACGAACAAAAAATGTAGACCGTAAGATTTTTAATTTACTAACAAGGGATCGTGTTGATAAATTAGACATTTCCGATTTCATGATAAAAAAGTGCCGGTGTAAGGTCTACTGTTTTAAAACGTTATTTATATGTCACGAGTTAAAGGAAACGAATAGCGTGATGGATAGTGGTGAAGATTGACACTTTCCTTCTGGTTAGTAAAAAATATGCTCCGGCCCCTCAATACCTTCACACCTGTCATCGGTTACACTCAGTGCAGCGAGCAAACCTCAGTCTATTCATTGTCATTAAGTAAACGTTCTTTATTTAAATAAAATAATATTATTTTGATTATTTTTTCGAATTTATATTAAAAATCAATAGTAAAAGTTTTTCGAATTCCATCGTTGCGTAATTTATAAAAATAAAACATCGACAATTAAGTGAGTAGGAGCGAGGGCTAGTGACGCGGCCCCAGATATTCTGAGTCGCGTCACGTCACGTCATTTGTCGTCGTTAGCGATGACGCATGGCGCCGCTGACCCCGGCTGTGACCCGCTCCTTCGCTCTTCGATCAACACGACGATCTCTACTCCACGAGCGCTCTACGCACCAGAACGCCTCTAAATAGTAATTGATATTGGTATAACTTATTTACTAATTTTACTACAGAAATTTTTCTTGACATCTTAATTTTCACAAATATAAATAAATATTTACGGAACACAATAGTAATAAATCAAAAGCAGGTGACGGATAAAAATAACAAACCATTTCTATGATCAGCTTTCTTTTCGCAGAAAAATTCCGCTATGCGAAATTTTTAAATGAAAGACAGCTTTTTTTTCTCTCACCACCCACAATAACTTTGGTACGTGCACAAATAGTTAAAATCTATATTTGTGTAATGATCTCGCATTGAGGCCATGGCTCCCATTCATTCGCTATTTTTCTAAAGGTGATTTATGACGATATGCAACTGAACAATGGGACCGTTTTGACTTATGATGGGCACCGAGTAAAGTTTCACTGACTACCCTTTAAGCATCTTGAAACAAACCCTTTGAAAACGGGGTAATAAAATTTTATTATTATATTTGCAAAACCCGACGTAACAATTATGCGCTGCACCCCGGAGCGGCTCTGCCATAGCAGCGCCAATTAGTCATGACTATTGGGACGGTAAGAAAAAAATCGGATTTATTGGAAATATATAAAAACAAAAATGTCAGCTCGAGAAATACAGATTTACGACTTCAACCGATGACCAATATGAATTTTTTGTTTCGTTTCGAAGTTTAATAAAATCTTAACACTTCTTGGCGCATTGTTTTTTTTTTATAAACCGTAATTAAGTTTTCAAATAGACTCGTTTTTTTAGCGTTCTGTCTTAAATATGAGATTGCAATATTCGGATATAAGCGTAATGTTGTAGGTTGTTATTCTAATATTCGTCGCGATAGTACTGGAGGCGAGGGAGGCGGCGGGCGACGTAACACGGCACGCGTCTACAGACATTTGATATGACATTATACTATTTCTGTTGTGCGGAGATCGCCGGGATGCGGCGGGATGCGACGGGATGCGCTCGGGTGCATGCAAATGGTGCGTGGAGATGTGTGACGTACACTACGCTCACTCGTCTACCACCCTTGTTACCGAAACAGAGAAAGATGTTGAGTCGTATAACCGTTTCGTGGGCGGTGTAATTATTATTTTTAATTAATTAATTTACATATATTTTTTCAATTCGCTAACAATATTATTCAATTCACATTATTTTGCAACGTTTTAGATTTTATTGATTGTGCGTTTTTCTTTCTATTTCATTATTAAACAATATTTTATAATTTTTCAGTAAATTTAATTTCAGATACTTTGAACGGCAAAAATGTTGAAATGATTTAAACGGGTATTGCGTCTCTACAGATTTCTTATTCGCCCGTTTAGTAAAACTAAAAATCTTTTAATTTTCCGCCGTATGCAAACTACGACATTCCTTCCATTATTCTCCGGTTTCGATTTCATGTCCGAGAGAAATAACTTTTTGTCTCGTCACGACGTGCTTCGGTGGCTCCTGCCGTTAATACATTGTTTCACTGCAGACTGCGGTTTTGAACAATTTCCATATCGACTCGTTCCCCGCTAAATAATTTTTAATAATATCATTTACTTTACTTAACAATACTATTCAGAAGAATACTGAAAGTGAAATCACGTCAGAAACAACTGCTTTGTTATTCTAAGTAACCATCTTTGTTATGCTAATATGTGACGTTTATAGTTTTACTCAAAAGGGCTGAACTAGTTATTGTTGACGAGTGTATTTTATAAAAATGAGCGTGTAAAACTTTCCGAGAATTCGATTTTGGTGAATATGATGTCCGTGTAAAGTTTTCGGTGTAAAATGTTTATGGCGATTGCTAGCCCCGCGTCGCCGGCGCAGGGCGGCGAGCGGTGCGTCGCCCGTCTAATGAGCAACCGTGTTCGCCTCAACTGCACACAGCACTCTTATTCAGCGGCAATTTATTTCATTTTTGCCTGTGATCGCGCCTTATTGAGCGTCTTTTTATCTTATTGCCTTCGTGGGTCTATAATACCCGTCCTGTTACTTGCAAATGAGACGCACCGGGAACGTGTTGGGTTCGCTCGGTCATGACATACATAGGAATAATTAAAATTTTTGCTTCGAATTAACTTTGCAGTTTTTAAATAGAAACCGAGCTAGCGAAATGAAACGGTCCTTTTTATTGTTTTACGAACGGCCGGTTCATTATGAGTCCGTATTTTGTAGTGTCAATTCTTTTCTTTGGACTGCAATTCTTATCAAAAACGTACGCTAGACACTATGTTAAATCGGTTTTGATATTAATGTTTAAAGGAGATCTAGAATATCGATGCTATTAAGATATTTGCCAGGGCAGTGGTGTTATGAGTAACAGAGTCATTACAATAATAACAATCTTTGATATTTTGCCAAGAGCCTGACGGAATGATAAGACGCAGTTGTTCAATCACAGGAACCGCTCTGAATATATTGTGAAGCAATTTGAAGTAAAATTTTCAGAAGCATAAATATAATAATTGAAGTAGGTGCCGAACGTGAAAATATATCCCATTTAACTTATTGTCTTCACCTGAAATATCTTTCATTTAAAAATTACTCAAATGTTATTTGAGTAATTTATGTGCATGTTGAGGCACTATTTAGAATAATATTTTACATATTATATACTCAAACACAGATACATATTTTTTAAAACTGATGAAATTTAATATTCCTTACATGTAATTAAAACAGAGCTATAAACTATATATCTGTCATTCTAAAAATTTTATATTGATTATTATTTGTAGACATTTATCAGAAGAATGATTTAAAAAATGTATCTCAAAAATGTTTTTAAATGAATACATTTATTAAAAGTTAAATTGCCTAATTTGCATTAGAAAAAAGATATACTTATGCACAAAAATGATAGCATAAAAATGTGGATATAAAGTAGAACTAATTTTTAATGTATAATTGCCAAATAATACGCTATAAATATTAATAAACACGTTTAAACTTATTAATAATATCCTGTCCCCTTTAAATATGAACAAAAATGAAACCTGCGATGTGTCGTAGCCATTTTTTCTTGTTTTTGTAGGGTTTTATTACGTTCAGAACACTGGGGTAAAATCGTAAATTAAATGAAAGATCCATCAGTTCGGGAAGGAGTAAATCAAGGCGGACGGATTGCCCCTAATAAAAATTATAAGAGGCACAATGGCTCGAATGTGAGCCGAGACCGTCAGGAGTTGTAAAACTCTTGCTATGTTTGTTTATGGTGCACTAAAATATGTTATAAAGTAGATAAGTATAATCTAAATAAACTACGAATAATTGCCTCTATGATATTTCTATTTATTTATCACGCTCAGTAGAAAAATGTCTTCTTAGTAAAACTTCGAGTTATTATTAGATGACGATGAGGATTTACGAGTATTTATTGGACTGTCGTTATCGGAGAGTAATCGAGTGAATCGTGACATATCTTATTGTTTTCGAAATGAGAAAGTTAAATAATTTAACTCTAGATAGCAGATATAATGTGCGGCAATATTTCTTTGTTCGCGCAGCCAATGGAGCGCGGCCGACGTTGACGTGTCTTGCTGAGCTTTTTGTGTTGCTCTTATTATATTTTTTGGAGGCATTTTTTGGATGATCTTATTTGTTGGTTCAATACCTGGTCGTAAATCTGTTGAAGGGTATGGGAAAGAATATGTGCAGGTGTGGCAACCCTTTCCACTGATACATATTTTGGTACATGCCTCATCTCCCGACTATACAATCTCAACCGCCATCTTTATTACTTTGGTGGTTTTTATTGAATCTTTTACGTAAACTTTTGTATGTAGAGTTTATACTAATAACCATAGACTATATTATATTAATTGTATGTGTCGTTAAAAATTATTATCAACAATCATCAACGCTTATAAATGGATAAATTTATTTTTCCACTAGCAAATAATAATACCATATTATTAAAAGTAAATGCATAGAAATACAATATACAAAAAGGCTGATGAGTTTGTTAAGACTCATCTTGGGAACTACCAACGTCATTTAAATTTTTTAAAAGTTGCTATATTTATATTTGTTTTCGGAATACAAATTTTTAGAACCGTCGGTGTCGTTTGATTTGTGACTTAAGAGTTCATAGTGCCAAGTGCCAACTTTAACGAGCAAAAACGCGAGGCGTAGTACGTTTGAAAGACAAAATTTATCGTTTATTTGCAAAATGTATTAACGAATATAAGTATTGCATAAAAATATATTGCGAAACCTGTATACGATGTGTTTACTATTTTACCAACCCCACAGATGACGAATTTATTCGTTCATAAGATATTTAGGTCTGTTTCTGTTCTAATTGAATCAGTTTCGATAGACTCGAACAAAATACGATCTATTTCGAGTTTAAATTAATTTCGTATTTAGAGTATGCCCCATTTATTACATTCACAAATGTAAATGAACGCTTTCGAGTTACTCGTTTACGTGAGAATATTTGTATTTATTTTATTTATGGAGAGAGAAGCGCGAGGGCGATGTGTTTAAATATCTTTAGATTTAAATTAGAGTTCACTTCGAGTAGCCGTGGAATCCATTACTTATAGATTGGTTATTCTTTGTGTTGAACTTCTAATAATTTACACGGAGCATGTAAAAATATAAAAACGGTCTTTTTTTAACTAGGTGACGGCTATTATTTACTTTTACCTTCATTTCATAGCTGTATATTTTTGTTTAAGTATTCACAAAATAAATTGAACAAAATAAAAATCTTACAACAGAACATTTAATTGAATAGCACTGTTTACGTCTATACATAGGTTCCGTGAACTTCTTTTTGGCCATAAATGGATGAAACAGTCGGGGTTCTACAAATTTAATGTGCTTAATAAAATAATGTTCGAATTTAATTAGGTACACATGCCTGTAATAAATCCGCGAAGGTATGTAAGTATGTATGACACAAACTGAAGAAGGGATTCATTTAAAATGAAGCTGAATTATGGCTTTATAAGATGTTCTTTCTGATGTCAACTTTAAAATTTAGTGCCGTGAATTATAGCTGGTATATTCGTGACGATTACATGCGCGCTAACGAATTTATGTTTCACTTGTCTTTGGCGTGCTTCGCGAAGATCATAATGTATGAAATCCGTATTTTTGGATCTTTATTGGATTTGTAAAGAACTGTGGAAATTGCGAAGGAGGATTTGGTGAGGCTTATAAAGTGTAATCTCAAAAGAATAATGTCCCCTCAGAAATTTTTACCTTCGTTCGTTGTGACATACATAGGTCAGTGGAGCGGAGTTTAATTTAGATTTTTCGTACTCGTACGTTTGTACGAGACAAAAATGTTTACCTTGAAATTTCAGCAATAAATAATACATTAAATACAAAATGTTTCATCTTTCGGAGAATAAATATCCTCTGTGATTGTTAAGAGTTAAATAAATATATACGTAAATGAAGTTTCTGATGTACGTACATCAACAGACGAGTCGGACTTGTCTGCCACTTCGTAAAACATAAATATTATCGTTTAGAAGGCCGTTCTCGATCGAACTTATTTTTCCGACTGCCGACAGTTATTTCATATAAATTAATGGCGTGAGTCGTCACGGCGCAGACGCCGACTTCTATTTATAAACTGACGAATGAGACGCGCCGAGCGCACGCGCACGCGTCCCGTCATATTCCAATTACAAATAGCTGTCATCGTCTCTACATACCCAACATGTTCTGTTTCTCGTGTTTCAAGTAAACATTATCTTAATTCTGTTATTTTAATCGATAATTTGAGCTTAGATAAAAACATAGAGACTCCAATCTATAAAGACAGAGATCACAACGAGCGCGGGCGAATGAAAAGTAAACTTTCCAGTAGGTATGGCGAGTTATATTTTAAGAAATAAAATTATGAATTATGATCGAGTGGGTGTTTCGGAGCGTCTCTCTTGCACTCGGGAAGATGCCTTGGGAGCGAATGAGACGCAGGGCGGCGCACCGCGTCGCGCCGACGTCGGAAGGGTTATTATATATGAATTATGATGACGCCGCAGCACCGTCGGCAGTAATATCGTTATGAATATGCTGAGCTCTACTCGCCCATTGGTGGAAAGCACATCCGCCTCGACTGCGCGGGAACGCCTCCGGTGGCCTTTTTATTCCTTTATTGACATTCAGATATGCACGTTGTGAGTGGCGATGCACAAACTGTAATATTTTGCCTGGAAGAGAGATAAGTCGGACCAACGAGCGGTCGCACCGAGCATTTGGGATGCAAATACTGCAGACTGTCGTATGTAAACGAACTTATGCTACTCATGCGGTATAGCCGCCCGCTATGAGACCCACTCAGACGTTTCCTGCATTATATGAATTTGCATTTCAGCGGGGCTAACTACAGCATAATATTAGTTTACCGTGGCATATTAGTTATTTTGTTATTTTACTAGCTGCGTGTGAAAATTGTCATATGTTTGAAAAAATGTCTGGCATTATTGTCTGTTTAAGTGTCTATCTGATATTATTTAGTATGTAAATTGCTTACCTGATGTAGATTGATAACTGTCGCCCATGGTCTTCTACAGTAATATAGTAAAACACGAATAATTTCAAATGAGCGGGTTATAGAGTAAGAAAATAGAAGGAAATGTTCTGCAAAAGTATGGTAGGTAGATTCTACGACAATATTAAAATTGTAGCAGATTCCAATTAGTAAATCATATAAAAATTCGAACTTTCTAACTAGATTTTATAATTTTTCATCAAAAGACTCATAAGATTGAGTCTCTCTATCCGTATCAATGTCAAATTATTTGTCTGTCACAAAATACAAAGGTACCCTACAAAAGTGCAAGGAAAGCAGTGCAGTCTATGAAGTCTGAAAATTGAATCCAATAACTAAAAATAAAACGACATTTGTTAGTCAAATAGGTAAAGTATACCTATCTCTTATATGACTTCTATGCGTTACAAAGTACGTTTTATTTATTCATTTTTCGGTCGATAGTAGATAAGTTTTAGTTGTGAGAATGAGTTATATTGGTGCAGTCTTTTGTATTCCGCGTACACGAGGGACGGGTCAGGCGAGGACTTTCTGTCCATCACAAATAGAATGTAGCGAAATGATGCACACCTACGTACTAAAAGTCCAAATAAAAAGTCTCCCAAACAACTGTTATTGAATATAACTCCTCTGTGGAGAGCATTATTCGCCTACGTACTCAAATGAGTATCTATTGTACGCGGACCTTAGTCCTTCACCTGACTCATGCAATACGCTTCTATAGTATTTATTAAGATATCAGATGGCGCTATATTAATATAAAAGATAGAAAACAAAAACGTTAACGCTTAGTTTATCACATGATTATTCCTCTTTGAACACTAGTTAAAATCAGTCGGAGTTCGGGAATGAGATCGATGGAAGGATAGAAGATGTTTCCGTGTGGCTGAAGTGGGTTGCGTGGCAGTGCGTGGAGCTCGTGGCATTCACCTTGTTGGCTCCGCGCCAGGCCCGCTTGCGGCCGCCTCCGACACCCCTTTAAGACCCTCTTCCATTGATATTGAATATTCGATAACTATTAAATAAGAATACGACACCATAACATGTCTTATACAATCAAAATATAACCGTTAACACATTTTTACAAGTCTTGATTTTGATATTTTTAGTTTAGTAAAAGTCAAATGATTACGTAAATATCGCATTTTCAATCCATTTCTCATAAATGCATTAAAACTCTAAATAAATTAAGAAGTATGTATTGAGTCTTAAGTAATAATTTTACAGATAAAATCACTTATTTGTAATTATCTGTAATTTTTTTTCAACAGATAAAAAAAGAAATTAAGAGAGATAGACTAAGCTATCTATTAGCTTTTATTTAAATATTTTGTTTTTTATTTTATTATACATATAGCAGATTTTAGTATCATAAAATTGATTTGAAGCGTTAGTGGTGTAGCGACCTAACTAACACCGTTTTAAATGCGGACATTCTTTTGCTATTTATCAAAATTACGTTATCCATTGTAGTTTTATAAATGAATCTCTTTCCTGTCACTGAATTAATTGTTACTATCAAATACTTTTATTGATAATCATAAAACCTAAGCCAGTAAATTTTACTTCGTTTTCATACGTATTGGTTGCTATCTGCGAATAACGACTTTGATTTCGTACGCGCATGATTTTGTCAGATTTTTAAACATTTTGTCATTATATTACGCCCAAATCAAACAATGTCTTTATAAATTTTAGCCAGTGTGTCATGTTGATCTATAAGATGCATTTCCGTAGCGAAGTTTCCTCAAAATAGGTAAATTCAATAGTATTTTTCATGAAAGCGTAAAAAATATCGATCCTACCATTTATTACTTCATTAACCAACTTCCAATCTGTGACGGAATATAAAAAATACTAATGAAGTGAAATTAAATTACAAAAACGAATGATACATAATGCATGAACTAAATGCACTGTTTGTTAATAGCCACGAGTTATATGATAAAAAGTAACAATTACAAGGCAGTGTGTGCAATCAGCGTTACCAATATAATGCTCAGTTACCTTCGCATCTTAATTTGATAACTACCATTCTCGATACGCCTATTTGCCCGCGTAAAACATTTACAAAAACCTTTTATTACACGCGTACATATTCATTAATGTATCTGTATTCGCAACACACGACACGATGAAGCCATTCATTTGGTGGAGCCGTAACGTTTCGACGGCCGTAACCACGATCTTCTAAGAAAACTGTGAATTTATAAGAATTAAAATACAAAGGCCTCGAAAGCCCGAGAAATGTAATTAATAAAAAGCATCGAGGTATATAATTGGGCATTGTTGGCAGTGCACCAACGGAATGGCGAGGCTCTCATACTGATTCTAGTTTATTGTATTTACGTGGTTTTATGTTATTTGGCGGTTCGTGAGTTCAAGCTGTGGTTCTCGACCAATAAACTTTGATGTTATCACTACAACATTTTAATTGAAAAGGTACAAATGAGTATCATTTTACTATCTGTTACTTTAGGAAGTGTGATTATGCATATATTATTATTTCTTATATAATATAAATTATTATTTTACAATCAATATTTTTTTGTAAACTTATTGAAATCTCCTCGTCTTTATTTACAAGGCTTAAAGTAATTTGTAATTTAAGGTACTGTTCATTGAAAGTAATTATTTTATTATTACCATTTGACTCTTTTAAGAAACGATAATACGATAATGTAATCACAGATCCAGTTTAGTCCTTAAGTTATAGATTGTAGGGATTATTATAGAGTCCCAGCGTGCATGGCCCATCGCACAGGTTGTGAGACTTGTGGGGCAAGGAGGCGGGCGGCCTTGCCAGGCACCTATGGTAGGCCTAAGCTCGCAAATCTGTCGTGTCGTCCGGCGTACCTCGTGGCTCGAACTTGTAAGCGGCCCAAGACCATGTAACTACCTACTCCATAGTTTATCGAAGATTTGCGCCGACTCCTTATATTAACTTATATTTATGACGACGTACTGAAACTACATTTACAGCCTACGGAGATAAATTTTTGTTTTTATGTTTTTTACATAAATAACAAGTTTTTCTCAAAGGCGAGTGCACAACATTTAACTTGTGATTTAATTGTAACTAATTACATAACAGTGGTCATTAAAATCAAAATAAGGACAAGAAATTTGTTTAATGAACATCCGACGTAAAAAAGTCGAACTTAGTTCGTTATAGGTACAGCTCAAAAAGTGCATTCGTTCGATGTTTGTTGTGAAAAGAAGTCGCTAAAATTCGATTCATGTCGAAGCTTAAGTGATTAAAAATTCCTCTCCTTCAATTTGGACAATGAAATGATCCATTACAACCAGACTGCGTACGATACAGTAGTAATCGATACTATAAAAACGTAATTATGATAATTTTCATGAGCGCAATGGTTTTCATTCGAATTGGAATATAGGGTAAAGCATCTTTTAAAAAATCTTATTGATAACATACATATGTATGTACCTGTATGTAAATGCAACAGTTTGTGAGGTTTAAGGAATGTATTTTTTTTTGTTTTTAGATATAAAGTTTAAAGCTCAGATTAAATGTGCCTATGAATTTGTAATCCTGGAATGATTAGCCTATAGCGATGAACGACATCCACCGGTTGGAGCTGAGGGTAGAAGCGAGTGTGTGCTTATAACAAAAAAACCCTATTACAGGTGAGCCGAAACAATCATTTCTTAAAAGAGGAATATATACGTGTATATAATATTTATTTAATAACTCGGTTCTTGGGGGTTGTTTCATAAAGTATTAGCACCACTAGTGCGAGACTCGAGGGTAATTGGGATTTTCCTTTGTGAATAGGAACGAAGGTACGTGAATAATTTTATGTGGCAAGTGTTCGGAACGATTCAACTAGGGCGATGTTCTGTCGGAAGTTAGCAAATTATCACTGGCTCGTAAAATTAACGCTTCTTATCGATCCAGAAATAATTTCAATGCTAAAAACTTTCGTACGAATTTGTACATTTCGAATAGAGAACAGAGATCAAATTCGTTTGACGAGCGCAGTCCGCAGCGCGAAACTTATTTAAAACGTAACAAAATGTTTTCAATTTTATTGCTGATTTTATGTTGAATTCTTTAAGCATGTGCGATGGATGCGTGTGTATTTGATGTTCGGGCACGGGCGCACACTAGTGCTGCGCGCGGCCTGCAGCCGGTTTAGATCCATCGGCTGAGGGCGGTAAAGTGCAAAATTGGGAGCACCGTGGAGGGCAATCTGAAATTTGCCTGCTGGAAGTGGCAGTTTCAAGATAAGATCTCACGATGCCGCAATAAAAAGCGCTCGTAGCTCGTCCGTTGTGTAATGTGCATTCAAATTGCATTGTGCGAGAACTAATTCGCTTTAGGTCGATTCGCATGTAACGATAAACACATGTTTCGATTAGCGTCCAGTAACCTTGCCGCGACAACGCTTTACTTCGGGAGAACTATGTGTAAACATAGTAAAATTGTATTAAAAAATATTATTAAAAACATGCTTATATATTTGTGTTATTAGTAATTTCAATGTTCTAGTTTTATTTACCTTATTAAATTTATTAATATTACATACGTATAAAGTAACTCATAAGTGTTCAGTATCTATATAAATAGATAACCTTTATACATAGTATTACATACATATATTAGAATAAAGGAAGGTAGGTAATAAAAAAGTCTACGTACTAAAAATATAGCTTATGTTAATCAGGGTTAATGTAGCATTCTAATGGTGAAAGAATTATTATATATTATTATTATTATTATTATATATATTAAAGAATTATTGAAATCGGTTCAGTAGATTTTGAGTTTATTCGTTACATATAAATGTACATACATACAAATCTTTCCTCTTTATCATGATAGAATAGTTTCCTATAATTCCAATAGATTCCATAACCTATAAATATCAAATAAGTGCAACTTAAAAAATGAATATTAAATATTAACGCCATACATATGTTGGAAAAATAACAGAATGAAAACACGTCATGCAAATGTGCCCAAGACGGGCTTTGAAGAGAGACAAACGTTCTGTAAGAGATAAGGATATGACAAAAGCTATTGTTCTATAGACCAATTACTCGTGGCTCGCGAATTACCTAAGCCTCATAATATAAATTAACCGACGGCAAACAGCGGAAAGATTTCTCTAGTTATACGCCAACACAACAATTATTCGTAAATCACTTTACTATATGTTGAAATTTACGAGAGCTCGCCCGCCGAAGCGCCGACTCGTACTTTAGTGGTCGTCGCGAACTGAGCGATTTCTAACCGTGACCCTGCACCATAAGGTCTACATTCTTCAGCGGGCGCCGGATTCGTAGGGAACACGAATTTCTGTAGCAAAAGAGAATATGCATGGCGATTTCGTGATGAATATTCATTTCCTACGGGGCATGAAATTTATTGTGTTTTACATTTATATTCAACTCAGCTGTCTTATGTAACGGTAGCGGCGCGGGATTAGCGAATAGTGAACGTTCATATGTATGCTTGTACTCTTTTGAACTGCTTAATTTAACGTTAATGCTTTTTGTAGCTAAAAATAGGTTTCCGATTAAAAAAAAAATAAAGAAGTCTAAAAAGAAACATATTACGTGGACATAAAGTGTATGGTAACCTGGTATTTTATACCTACGTATTATATTCTTATTCTTAATCCAACTAGCATTTCTTGTGTTTCTAATAAGAAACCATGGCAACAGGATCGTGGCCATTTCAATATGTCTATGTTTTCTACAATAAAATTAACTATCCAACACAACAATGAAAAACACAAAATGTTCCTGAAACTGAAATACCTCGTTCTACAGGTACTTACTAGTAGAACATTTCGCTTTATAATTCCTATTGAGCCCATGCCGATCACCTTACGCCGGTTGCGGTAATGTATGCAATTGTATAATAGCTGCCAAGCGTGAAGCGTTACGCCGCATCCTGGGTGCAGGGCAGATGCTCAAATTATTTGACATTTGAATATCATTTGGGGCATTGTTAGTCATCGAACTCTAGTATCGACACACTTGGCACCTGTCGAATATTTAACGCATAAATCCATACCGCTGCTTCGATCAAGTCGCTTGATGGAATCCGAGCTATATTTAATCGACAGACAAGACGCGACGCCGCATTGTTTTCTCGATTGAATAGCATTGGCGTGTGCCTATTAAAATATGTCTCATACGCAAAATGTCAGCTAAGTCTACTCGTAATATTGTGTTCTATTGTCACAACACTACCGATAGCGAAAATTAAGACTAGCAAAAATATTAAAAATAAAGTTGCGATATTGATATCTCGATGCGTATTTTTTAAATTTAATTAAAACGTTAGTGTCCTGAATTCCTGCTTATAGGTACTGTTGACGTGTTACTAAATACTCGTAAGTCAAAACAAATGTGAGCTTAATAATTTTACTGATGTACATATATTTCACATGAATCACATGCAGAGTTTATAAAATATATAAGGACTTTATTATAGAGAAATATATAGTTAAGTGATTGACTGGATTGTTCTGAGTAAATTTTCCAATTTTTGTTATAAAACTTGAATTTAAATTGTATTCTACCGATTAAGAATAGTCCATATGGCGGAAAGAGCTCTACATGGTGGAATATAAATCCATCTCGTGTTTAAATTTGCATGACATG
>DVXP01000409.1:0-21011 GCA_018235645.1 Junonia grisea | reverse complement strand
GAATTTTTGATTTGATGTTTAAATTTAATATTATTTCCCCACGTGTGGAATAACACGAAATAATAAATAAACAATTTGTATCACTGTTCTTATTTAAGTCGTAGAGTAAATTATCCGTACATATTTTTAAAAATAAAAGAAACTTTCTCTGCCTGTTTGTTTTTTTTACTAAGCCTATTTGCAAAATGAGTATAGGCTAAAATATGTCGAAAAAAAATTGAAACTATACTGAGTAGCCTCATTTGACAATTTATTTTTTTTAGTTTTTCAAGTCACGTCCCTATATACCTTACACGTCCCCATGTCTCTAGTTGTAGTTTACGTACCTAGTAAAAATGCAGTGGTATTACAAAATTAAACAACAAAATAAAGTTTTAATGACTCTATACACATTGACCTCTATCTAACCAACTAAATGGTACGATTGTTTAAAAATTAACAATTCAACATTCATATAAAGTAAACATATATGTCTATTTCAATCTTATTTATTTCAAACAGACATTATTAGTGCAAATACTTCGTAAAGTACAAAAGTTTTACATAAAATAAATTTCGTTTGAAATTCTGCGCATAACTAATCAAATTTATTTAATCCAGCCAAAAACAGAGATGAACGAACGCTTATTAAAATACTTCGTAGGAAGAGAAGAATTTAACAAAAACTTCCGGTTATTAGGTTGAAAATAATTACTATTAAAAATAAGTGAATAATGTCCCATACTAATATTATAATGTCAAAAAAAATAGTATATGGATGGTAGCTAATTTAAATACTGTTAATTTAAATATAATTAAAACATGCTATATTTTGAAACACTAGCACTGTTAGTGCAAAAAAAATGAAAGCATTTAAAATCATTTTCTAAGCACGTAGAACACACGTATTTTCGGAAGTATATTTTTGTACTAAAACGCGTCCTGTAACTGTTAAAGCGTGTCGTTCTTTAGTAGCTGTAGTTTGCAATACTCATAATAATAAATTATAATTTATTAGTATAATGCGTATATTCTTTTATCTTTGATTTTTTTTAATCATATTTATTAAACTATGAGGTAATATACAAAAAATATCAAAATAAGAATACGTCAGAATAAATTTAATAAAATTTGAACTTGACAATTTCTGTCTTACTTTATAGCACTGAATTCTTTAAAGACTGAGTATGTTCTTAAATGATTTTCCCTTAATTCAAGGTTTGCGCAAAGTCCGCACAAAGACTGCTAAAACCTTGGCAGTGATGAATAGAAACTTAAGCCATTGTTTGCCTTTTTATACTAAACAAAAGCTGAAATAAAGCTTCAATTAAAATCTATGAAAAAAAATTGAAATCACGATTAATTTCATTCCACTTTCAATCGACTACGGCATAACCCATAAAAGCAATGCTCGCTGTTTTTACCTACATATGAACAATAGTCGAAATCGGCAATCGATTCACACATATATGAAAAATGTATATTTATGAAGCGTTTATTACTATTATAAACACAAACAATTTTTCGAATTACTTCTTTACGTATCTCTCAGTAAAGGAATTAGTCTTGTAATTATTCATTATTTATTGCGCAAATAAATAGTTTACAGAAAGTAACGTAAGATTATAATTTGACATACAATCAATTGTATAGATAGAAACATACATATATACTTTAATTCTGATTAACAAGTAATACAATTTCCTTAATAACAGGCAGGCAGTGAAAAAATAATAACTTTAAATGATCGATTTGTAAATGTAAATGTAAATTTTGGGTATCCTACATAGTATAAAGTTATTTCAATAGTAGAATTCCAATTTAATATAAGTACAAAGTGCGTATATATTACGTTATAATGCACTGGCCGTATATGTTCAAAGTCATGAATATATTATCATAATTTTACAGTTCCAGCACTACATTGCAATCCGGAATAGTTGCGATAGATTGGAATACTAGCAAATTGCTTTGATCTAACATATCCGTGATGAAAGTAAAACTTTAAAATATAGGTATCTACATATAGGAAAATATTATCATAACGCTTCATTTACATTATTAGCTATTGTTCGCTGTACTTACCTAAACATCTTCAGTACTTAGTATCTTCTTTTTCCTAGCTATTTTCCCGGACTTAACCTGTCTGCTTTATTCTAGCCTAAGTTTTGACAGGTTACTGATTTTTACACAGAGCGATTGCCGTCTGAACTCCACAACCCGGAGGCCAAGCCAGTTGCCATTTAGACTAGAATATTACCTACTATAAGTAACGATCGTTATCAGGTGTTATTAACAACAACCGGGACCGACGGCTTTACGTGCTCTCCGAGGCACGGTGGGTAGACCCACATGCACCAGACCTAGGAACGAATGTTTATATAAATACAAACATCCGCCCCGAGCGGGAATCGAACCCGCGACCGCTGGCGTTATTAGCGCATTGAGCACCACTACACCAGAGCGGTTGTCGGTATCTTCAGTACTTAGTATAACAAGGAATAATTAAAAATAAGATATACCTACTATTATGTGCCAAAGAAATAAGTAATTCAATATCTGTGAGGGTGTGTATTTCTACATTAAATAAATGAAAACAGAAACAAAGACCCATGATAAATGTATTATGTAACTGTACCATGTACCTAGATGATGCGCCAAAATTTTCACATTAAAATCAAAAATACCTCATACTTGGTCTTGAATGCTGAAGCTAATATCCAATATTGGGTAGCGAATGCTATTGATGTAGAGTCTAGAGACCATTTCATATTGAAGTAGCGATTGCCAACGGCAAGAACGTCTCGGTTCATCTTATATAATTTCAAATAGTAAGATAATCTTAAATATTTTCACTCTTCGTATATAATTGAAAAAAAAAAATACGTAATTTGCGGAAAGGTATTTTGTTTTGGGTTTTGAATTTTATTTTAGTGGTATAACCATTTCATCGGAGATAAATCTTTGGTACCTACTTGTTTAAGTTTGTTTACTTCGTGAAAATATTAATTTTAGTATCACAAATACACACATGAAAAGCAATAAAGTTTTCATTTGAAAAATAGAATCAACTTCAATCATATCCTCTTGTATTCGGTTTCTCTTAAAAGATACTCTTTCGGAAACAATTTCCTATCCGTTGAGGAGTTTTATCTTCCTGGTTAATTGGTTTATAGTTATATTGCCTTTGAACGCAAAGATACCTAATTCCGTAGTTTAATAAGTGTTTTTTGTTCTAAATATGTTAATAAATATTATTAAACCTGTCTAAAATCATTTTATAGATTGAGCCGTTCTTTCGAAATATCGCGGAATTGGGAGCCTTTACCTTAGTGTGGCGTCATTTTAAACATAAAATAAAAATACGTTAAAACTTATTTATAATACTTGTCCTTCGTCATTTAGTCGACTTCAAAAAATTAGTTTGACATTTCCTTCAATAAATGTATTTACATTAATTGAAATTATCAATATTTTCTTATTATTTACTTAATTCCATATTCATTTTATTATTTGTATTAATGGAACTCCTATAGTGCAGTTAGGATAACACTTTTTCTAAATGAATTTGCAATTAATTCAATAATCTTAATTATTAAATAAATATTGATATAGTCAGAAATAATTATCACATTTTCAATAGAAGAGTATTGTGTTATTATAATAACATTTTTACATATTCCATTTCAGAACTAAAAGTCGGAAAAAATCCATCGACGTTGCAAAGAATGCAAGCAGGTCGACATTTCAACTTGCTAATTTTAACCTCTCTTGATTCCAGACGTATACTCTTGTTCTACTTTTTAAGTAAGCTCAAGGTGCTTTAGTTTTTTTTTTTTTGTACAAATTTCATCCTTAAAAAATATTGTTACACTATTCACACTTCCAAATTTTGAATGAGATTTCCAAATATGAATACTTATTCTGTTTTGTCTTTTACTTATTTGCTCGAATACAATTTTGAAATTTTTTTACCAGTCATAATGAGAGAGAAATTAATGGTAATATCTAAGATTTTGAATCGTGGTTCCTGCGGCTTTGTTTCCAGTTTAATTCTCCATATAAATTTCGTGTCCTATTACGTCAACTTCGAGTTTTATTCTCGAAATATATGTATAATAATGTAACATGATTTATATGCAAAATATACTTAACATAATAATAATAATTTGCAAAATAATTTACGCAATACATTTCACGAATTTCCATAGCATAACATGCACTTTTATACACGCTATGATTGGCAAGCAAAATAATACAAAAGCAAATTCAACTCATAATTTGTGACAAACACAATTCGTATTGAAACTAGGAAATAATATTAATAGGGTACTTCTTGTTCATGCAAGTAATAATAGTGTCACAGCTCACAATATCGCAAACATAAACAATGGAAATTCAAACAATATGTTTGAATGTGGCGTCAAAGGTACATTTCTTAATTATAAAAATAATATATGTAGTAATAAAAGAAAAATACTATTTCTAGTTTCTATTCTTATATAACGAAATTTGATAATTTAGTTGCCTGCATTGAACGAGCTATTGATGAAATAACCGACTAAAATCAAAACTAAGCTTTCGGAGTTAGGGCAATAAAGAGCTATTTTCAACTAGCCGCTACTATCGATTCAATATATTAAAAAATTCCAGAGTTTCTTTTTAGTTAGACCAAAGAAATATACAGACAAATAATAAAATAAATAGTATTTTATAGTTATTACTCGGTATTTTATGCACGATCAAAGTGCATTTAGTAAAAAGCTAACATTTTACAGTATAGACACATATTTCAATTTTATTTACTTGACGGGACTTTTACTGGCTCATAGCTGGAGTCATAAGAAGAATAACGAACTTCTTTTATTTTATAAAATGGATTAGGGTTTTGCGAGAAAAAAATTAAGTCATTATTCAGGCGTTGTAGGCAGCAACTAGTACTGAAAATAATTTTTAACTCAAAATGAATAGTGGCGAGAGCAATAATTGAAACAAGCTATAAAGGTACTAGGAACTACTGTATAAGAGTACGAGTATAATGTTTTCTTAGATTTTCAATTGTTACACATTGAATTAAAACGGATTTAAATCGCGTTCGTGATCACGGGTAGACTGAGATGACATTCGTATATTTGAAATGTATATTCAAATTTAAAATCCCAAATCAAGCATTCTCCAAGACCTAAAGATACAGTTAGTGCCTTCTACGTGAAACCGAAATGTTATTCAAGATATCAACCTAGGAATCGTTGGCGGTAGTTGTAAATAATGTTTTTTTAATACTTCAAATAGATGAATGTCATCTTAGTCTACCCGTGACCATCAACGCTGTAAAGTGCTCGTAACGTCAGGAAGATAAAAATAATTATTATACGCGATTTAACTCCGTTTTAAGTAGTTTTATTTCAATGTATAAGAGTCTTTCGTTGTTTCAGTGATGGTGTTGGGCGATGGTAGCGCGCGGCGAGCGCTGCGTACTGCGCTAGCGTGCCTGCTCGTCAGCGCCCTCGCCCCTGAACGCCTGGAGCCCTGTGCCGGCAGCCCGCTCTGCTCCTGTCGCGCAGCACACATGTCTTGTACCGCTGTGCCGCTGCATAGGTTTCCAGGTACACTTACGAGTACAACATACAACATCATCGACATTTGGTATAAATTAGCCCACTTCTGAATGAAGTGAAAACCATTAAATGTGATCCACGGCCGCTCCTATTGAGCTCTTTCTCGCCACTTTCCTGTTTGATTGGTATCTTTATGTCTTCTGAATATAATTATTCAATACCTCGTTAGAAGATAATCTTTCCTACTCATCAATGCTCTCGCCACTGAACACCTCAACCCCCCGTAGGCAGGCCATTCTTCTCCTGTTGCGCAGAATACACACATCTTGTGCTGTGCCGCTGCATGGGTTTCCAAGCACATTTACGAGTACTACGTATGTAGTTTATTACCCGATACCAAAATGGCCACTTCTAGACTTAAATCATTGAGCACGATCCTCGGCCGCTCTCCTTTATCCAACTTTTAAATTATTATTCAACACCTCAGTTGAAGAAACGTTTTAAGTCTACCTAACTTTTGCCACGGCTCCGCCCTCGTGGAGGTCGCTTATTGCGTCTAAAAGTAGTCAAATTTCATCGATTTAACACAGTGGGCGAACTATAAATTGAATTTCATTGGCCGATAAAAATACTATCCTTTGATGTTAATGGATATAATATAAAAATAAGCTCCCTTAATTATATTACTTTCTAGGAACCTAAGAAATAATTATACTTTAACTTCATAAATAAATTCATTTGATACAATACTTTTAAGAAATATTGTTCCTCATATGAAATATATATTTATAATATCACACATATTATCGTAAAATATATTATTTTGATACTTTTGTACCATAATATGAGTTTATAGCTAATAAAAATGATACATATCTTCTTTTGTGAAAGTTTCCTACAGTAAAATCCTTGTGGAACTATTAACAAGACTATAATCGTTAAGTTTCATTGTTATTGTACAAATAACGATAAAGTCTTAAAATTACTTCAAGGCAGTCTCAATTACAGAAATACTTAGACATCTGCGTTTATTTTATTTTATTACGTACATTGAATGTACAAAAACGAATAGATTATATATATATTTTTTTTAAGTATTATCGAATTAAACAAAATGAAGTGAAATTGTAGTTTTTGTTATTATCCATCTATATTATAAATGGAAAAGTAAAGTCTGTCTGTTACGTTTTCACACCTAAACCCCAGAACCGATTAAGATTAAAATTAATATATATATCTAAAGCATCGGTAAATTATATAATTTTTTTCATTCATTTTAATATTGACTGTTCGTATTGTTCAATTTCTTAAGTCAACTGACGTACAGTCAAATAAAGAATCCCAATAGAATGAAATAAAGTAATATTCTTCTAAGATGTCACGTTACATCCAACAAATATTGAATTCGTTTTACTCGTATATTTTATCAGATAGAAATTTATTTTTCAGAATGGCCACGAATAGAACTGCAACACCTGGACATAAGTATGTCCAATCTTGAAGTAATATCAGAAAGTGCACTGGACGGACTTCGACTGCAGACCTTAGTTTTAGTCGCAAACAGGTTTCACTACATCGAATCGCATGCATTTAGGTAACTTTAGTCTTTTTTTACCAGACTTTGACACCGCGTGCATTTGCTGACGTATAAAAATATTTATTCAATTATTTTTTCAGCACAATGGCTAACACTCTTGCATCGCTAGATCTTGGTTACAACGAATTCACTGAAATACCTGAGCAAGGTTTAAAGGATCTCAAAGTTCTTAATTGGTTGAATTTGCAAAAGTAAGGCATTTCTCTTGGTCCAATGTTTGATCGAATTTTCTCTTACATTTTGCTAACCATTGTACATTTATTTTAGCAACTATATAGCGGAGGCGAGTCCAGAGGTCAAGTGGCACCACTTGGAAAACACACTTACGAGTTTATCTCTGAGCAGTAATCAAATAACACAGCTGAAGTCTCAAGCTTTCACATCTTTGACCCACTTACTGCAGTTGGATTTAGAAGGAAATTATCTCCGTTTCATCAGTCCTGACTCCTTACCTACTTCGCTCACTGTCTTAAAACTATCAAATAATTTCCTACATGAAATATCCTGTGATTTATTATACAATCTCCCTAGGCTACAAATGTTACATGTCCGCCACAATTCGATTACGTTCGATATCAACTCTAATAGTCTTAGTAACAAAACAAAGAAATTAGAAAAATTAGACTTGAGTAATAACAATATAAATGATTCATCGGAAATACTTATCTTTCGTGAAATCCAAATCAGGCAAATTATTTTAGATCTCAACGAACTAACAGTAGTTCCAAAATTGCTGTTTACTAATAATAGAATTGAGAGATTATCGATATCATACAACAAACTGACTTCAATCTATCGTGATGTGTTTATATCCCTTAAGAATTCTCTCGAACATTTAGAAGTGGAGCACAACAAATTATCTCATTTGCCGGACAGTTTGGCGCAAGTCGCGCGACTCAGACATTTATCGTTAGCCTACAATCAATTGGAGGAGTCTCCTTTACTCCCAAGCCGTATCCAAACATTGTCACTAGCGGGCAACTTCTTAACTTCTATTCCGTCTGCGCTTCAAGCGCTCGAACCCGGTTCAATTAGATATCTCGACTTAAGCTACAACAGAATTTCTTATTTGTTGCCGAATGAATTTCGAGAGTGGTCCTTTTCTCTTGGGACTCTGAATCTAAAAGGTAACAGAATAGCGCAAATTTATAAAAATGTTTTTCCAGCAAGTATGCCAGTAAAAGAAATTAATTTGAGTTTCAACGACTTATACTATATTCATCCCCAATCTTTTTCTAATTTAACAGGGTCTTTACACGTGCTGGAATCATCTGCAACTATATTTAGTGGATACTTTCCTTTTGAAATTGATGACGGATTAGAAAATCTTAGTTGGTTGTCGTTCGATAACAATGACTTTCATATACTAAAATTGTCAGATATGTATTTTTTTCCTAATTTAAAATACTTAAATTTAGATTACAACAGAATAGTTGAGATAATAGTTGACGATGAAATCATGAATGTTACATTAGCGTTAAACAATATACGCATATCTTATAATTTTCTTAACTTTATTCCGACTAAAACATTTTCACATATACCCGAGTTAAGAAACTTAGATATATCTTATAACCGTATCAATAACTTGACTAAGAACAGTTTTACCAACTTGCCTAACTTGAGATATTTATCTCTTGCGGGAAACTTAATCGATTATGTAGAAGTAGAAACATTTGTTAATTTACCAAAATTGGAAATACTCGAACTCCAAGGAAACAACTTAACATATTTATCTCTTTACTCCTTTTATAACGTTTCCAATCAGCACGCGACGCTTACCCTTAACATAAGTAAAAATAATGTAAAATTCATTGAAGGAGACGCTACGATATTTGTTAATATTTTTGATGGTTCGTATAATGATTTCCATGAAGTGCCAAATATTTTTTTTCTAACTGTCGAATCTACTATCCGGCAGATTATACTGTCACACAATAAAATAACACATATTTCTAATGAAGCTTTTGGACAGTCTGTATACTTAGAAATATTAGACCTACATAGAAATGGCATTAGTATAATAAAAAGAAAATCGTTTACTGATCTTATATCTTTACAAATATTAGATCTGTCATTTAATTCAATTTATCAATTATCTGTAGAACAATTTTATAATTTGCACAAATTAAAGTATTTAAAAATGGATCATAATAATTTAAGACTTCTTCCGAGGGATGTTTTTAAAAATACTGTTATAGAACATTTAGATTTGAGTTATAACGAAATTTCTCTGTTTCCCGTTACAGCACTCTCACAAATTGGATTTACTTTACGTTACTTGGACTTATCAAACAATAGATTAGAATATTTGGACAGCAACATATTCCGAAATACACAGTTCTTATCCAATCTTAACTTGGGACACAACTTGTTGACAGTGTTATCAGATAATACGTTTTCTTGTCTCGGCGGCTTGCGACGATTGGATCTTAGTTTTAACTCCATCAAAGCAAACTTTAAGGAGCTGTTTCACAACCTCCCCAATCTGAGGCATTTGAATCTTGCAAATTTAAGTTTAAAATCAGTGCCTTATCTACCTTTGACAAATTTAACAATTCTCAACTTAACTTCAAATTACATTATCAGTTTTAAAGAAACGGATGTTAAAAGATTATTTAATTTGCGCCACTTAGACTTAAGCCACAATCGACTTACCTCTATAGTGCCAAAGATGTGGATTCACCTAAAGAATTTAAACGTACTGGATATTTCATACAATCCTATAGTAAGAATAACGCCAAATAGTTTTAAATCGTTAAATAATTTGTCATATTTAAATTTAAATGGACTTAAATATTTAGATATAATTGACCAAGATTCTTTCCGTCCCTTAATATCCTTGCGATCCCTGCACGTTCAGACATGGTCTTCAATAAATCACTCTAGTTTCCGACTCGCTAATATCACATCCTGTCTTCCCTCCTTATACAAGCTGGTCATACATTGTTCAGATGAAGAGCTGGATAAACAACTGCACGGAATAGATGCTAGAAGAATAAGATATTTAGAAATCAGAGGTACAAATTTGCAGAGAATATCCAATGACGCATTCGAGTCGTTCGCAAATAGTCAAGAGATATTTATTAGAATAAGCGAGACGTCAATAACCAAGCTACCGGCTGCATTTATGAAGCATCTCTCGCAAGTTCCTCAATTAGGCATCGACGTTAGCTACAATCAAATATCGAGATTAGATCCGGCTATATTCTATCCCAATTTCACGAGCTGGAGTCACGTAGCAACTAAATTACTTTCAGGTATCCTACTTTAAATTATTTTGAACTTTGCCTTTCGCTTCGAATATTTTTCACAGATTTCTTTTCCTTTTATTATTACAAATACAACAATCTTAGTTCGTATTCATAAAATGTTAACTTTGTTAATTAACTACACGTCGCATCGCATCGTTAGAAGCAGGAAGTCGTTTGGTATAAAAAATTAATGTCTTAGTCAGAACTTAAGCTCACGCGGGCATTATACTTTATACATACTTTATGAGCATCTAACAACCTTCTACTTTAGTCTCATCTTTGTAATGAGTTTTAATTCTTAATAGACTCCCAAATTTTCAGCTTGCAAAATTGCGTTTGAATTATATATTGTGTATTGTTGTCATTATTTAGGTGGTTTAATTTTGACGGGCAACCCGTTGCGGTGCGAGTGTGAATTGGCCTGGCTCGGTGCTTGGATGCGGCGATGGCTGCAGGAAAACGAGGCTGGGGCGGAATTGAGAAGAGCTGTCCGAAGCGCCACATGCAAGGATCAGCTGGGAAGGCGCGTACCCCTTCTGCAGCTTCGGGCAGACGAAGCGGAGTGCCATGCCAGCGCCCTCTCCAGTGACGCGCAACCAAATTATACAAACATCGTTTATACGCTTACGTTAACATTATGGACATTAGTTCTTAGATGATAATACTCCCGTTTAAACGGCTAGTCACAATTTAAGATGTAAATTTTGTCAATACAAAAAATATGTAATAAATCATTTTAAGTCCTTTCACGGGGGAAGTTTAAGACATTCTTGAGACAGGTGCAATTTATTTCTTTAGGGAATATGAACGTATAATTATGTAAAAAGTAGACACTTTGATGGAATAAGTAGGGTAACTTACATTTTTATACGTCGCAAAATATTAAATGTATCAAATTAGGCAAATCTTTTACGGTTATTAGCATCTAAGATACCTATAAGAAATGTATTTATTTCTCCTTATGTGTCATTTCCGATCAACTGATTCCATTGTACAAATGTGAATGTTTAAAAATGTTTCGTTAATTGTTTAGATAATGAAGTGTAATAAAAATACATTCAACGAAATGTTACGATAACGAAAAGATATACTTAAAGACATATTAAAAAAAATGTAAATATGTATAAAATAAATATTTTTATAATAACATTTGTTTCACTGACACCACAAGCATCTAGCGCAAGAGTGAATGAATGAGTAATTTATGATTACCCCATTGACATACTGAAACTGGGTTACATTTATTCTTTTGTAGAGCATATAAAGCTTTAGTGGGGTAATTTGGATTTGCAACAAACCAATGAATGAGTAAATAAATGTATTACTAACAATAATAAATCAAAATGGCTTACATTTAATTTCGGACGCGATTGTTTTGATTTTATCCATTTATTGGTTTAATTAGCGAACTTTAACAAATACATTTTATTAAACTTGAAACGTTATTACAAATATTATAATGCATATGAATATTTAATTAGCCGTTATTAAAATTGCAATCATGTGATTTATATAGAGATCGTATTAAAATAGTGCTAGAATTATTTTCACGTTCTTATAAATGAAGTTACTATAATTTCAGATGTTTTCAAAATGCACCAGTATTACTCGAATGGCTGTAACATTTCAAACATGTATGTATGTATAAAGGTATTGTTTGTTATATATGGTTGCCAAAAATGACAGATGATTGACATAAATACATATGTGTGTACGAGTATGTCAAATAACGGCCTGCACGCTTTTTGTCCATCTCAAATAGATCGTACAATAGGTACTAAAAGACTGGCGAAAATATGCGGAAATTTCATCACGTAACACTTCTAACACAAAATTGACAATTCCTGAATTTGCTGCTGACAAATGAAAAATGTTCTCGTTCGCAAAAACTTAGGGGACACACGTTTGTCTCGAACGAATCACGAATTACTCGTATGCATGGGCATAGTTTTGTCTTGTCGACAGTCATATATTATACCTATATTTTAATTTATTGTGGGGACTTCATAGTGGAAGACTCTAACAGTTATTTTCTGACCACAGTAATGAGTCGTTATAAAAAGGAATCATTGGATTAGTTGATCTGGCGCAGAACAACACTCTCACATAAGATGGGCGTGAGGGGGCTAAAATAGCTGTTTCGTACGGTAGGTGAGAAAACTGCAATGCAAAGTTCTATCACTGGTCCTATTTTTTTTTATTTTTTTTTTTTAGTTTGGTTATTGGACATTGGTGGAAATATCGGTTCCACAAATTATAATGGGTGGCGCTAATCAATTATACTTAACTATACATGTATAAAATAAAATTATTTTACTTTACGATTTGAAATACTTATTAGGCTACATAGTTTTCATGATATAAAACGGCCCACCTGGGATAGACTGTCGATATAACGAAAGCAACAAAAATCGATTCAATAGGCAATCGGCTGAGGCTTGATTCCCTACCATATAAATATTTGTAGAGCCGATACGGGTTCACGTTCTTGACATATATATTGTATGTTGTAATAATATCTATATTTAAGGGTCTTTAAATCTAAAAATAGGATATTAGTAATAGCCTGTATACGTCTTAATGCCGAGTAAATACCTTTTTAACCGACTTAAAAAAAGGAGGAGGTTCTCAATTCGTCTGTATGTATAATATTTTTTTAAGTTTAGTGAGATTTTTTATGTTCACCGATATTTTCATCAAATATAGACGGATTTCAATTTTTTTTTGTTGGATAGACTTTTGAGGTGGTTTTCACCAGTCCAGGGTCTCATGATGGGATCCTAGAGAAAACGAGGGAACTCCTCAAGTTTTATAGGCACACCTATAGTGATTTTGGTTTTTTTCAAAGTAGCTTGGTCATTTGCTTACGAAAAGTAAGATTTGATGAAGTGAAACTGATGTTGAAGACCACATATGATCATCAAAACTTAATAAAAAATAACTATTTTATACGGGTTTTTATTTAAGATAGTCGCTAAGCAATTGATTTTAGTCAACATGCTTATGATGAGGTACAGCTGATGATGGAGTACCAGGAGAACTCCTCAACGATTAACAGCCCTGCATTGGGAAAAAACGATACTTTTTTAATTGGTCATGAGCAGTTGACAATAGGCCATTATAATTTAGGTAAAGCGAAATGTAAGTTGCAGCCCACAACGTGCTGAACGAGAGTTGACTTGTATTTAGAGTTGGAAGCCATGTAATGGAATTCTTTAGGCTCCACGTGCACGTTCTGTTCGAGTTTGGTTTAGTTTTAGTTTGTTCAATCGAGAAATAACTTTTTCTTTTTTTTGTTTTCAGTACGGAAACGTTAAGGACGTGTGCGTCTTGTCAAACATTTTGAATGTCATTGGAGCGTTCCAAACTGAACCGAACCGAACCGAAACCAAACGTGTGCGTTGAGCCTTTTGGATAATCTGCACAGACGTATAAATTCTGTGGATTCCTATTATTATTATTTTCTTCGATTAATAGTACCTTTATTTATATTATCTTTGAGTTACAAACATTTAAAAAAAATAAAAAACTTAAATTAAGAGTGAATATTTACAAAAAACAAAATTATCACTCGCAACAAAAAAGTGTAAAATTGAGCAGTTGACAATAGGATATTGTAACTTAGGTATATCATAATATAAGTTGTAGACCACAACGTGCTTAACTGGAATTGACTTATATTTGGTGTTGGAAGCCACATAATGGAATTCTTTATGGATAATCAGCACAGACGTGAAAATTCTGTTATGGAATCCTATTAATTATTAGTTGCAACGAAAAAGTGTAAAATAAATAACTTTTTACAAAAAATAAACCGACTTCAAAAGTGAACTAAAAAGTCATAAAAAACTCATCCTTCTACAACATATTGAAGTCGGTGCCAATCAATAAAAATTACTTAGCACCGACGTAAGCATTTCACCTGCTTGGCACCGTCTTCAATATTTTGTAGAAGGATGAGTTATTTATGACTTTTTAGTTCACTTTTGAAACCGGTTTATTTTTTTGTAGAAAGTTATTTATTATAAATAACAATACTTAGTCCAATGAATTGGTTCAATGCACTTAATCAATTTCTTCACGATGTTTCTTCAATACAAAACATAAGAAAATTTGAATACTTGGAAAGAAACGTCAACTTATCAACTAATGTAACTCAATTTGCTGTCCTTCGTAATTTGGTTCGATATTTTGGTTCTACCTTTTGTAGTTCAACTTACTTATATTAATTAAATCTTGATAAATTCAAAATGTAATCATAAATATGTATTAAAAGGTTCAATTGAAAAAGTACGGTAAAATTTAGACTAATAATTAAATTGTAAGTTGTATTTGTTATTCAACAAACTATTTGTAATAGTTCGTTTAATTACTATAGTTATGCAGGTATATTTTATCAGCCCCTCATTGACTGTCCTTAATTCCATGAAAATCAATAAATTGGTATCAAAAATGCTTCTTAAATATTCATGAAGGGGGCGTATGTCCTTGAAAAGACAAATTGACATGTCGTTTAAATGATTTATTGAGAGATTTTTATTATTACGTACACGCTATGAAATAATATAGTAATTTTCTCTAATTACGTACTATTTTCAAATTATTAAAAAAAAATGTAGGTATAATATATTTATCGAAGCAATATTTAATGCTTATAACAGCAATTTTCATTGAATAACCATTTATGAACTAAATAAATAAAGACTGATGCAGAATAATAATGCAATAAATAATAATTATGATCGTACTAGTATGTGTTTGTATTTATACAAACCAAGACAAACAAAACATAATTATACATCACGTAGAGAACTGAGTTTACCAGAGTTAATATTATCTATAAGTATGTATATATACTGATAGTATTATCATTACGTGAGGATTGAGTACATATGTCGTGAAATTTACTTAGCATTTCTCTACAGATTTAATTAAAGCCTCGTAATACGGTACTACAAGCAGCAAATTTACAAATACGTTAAATAACTCCGTAGCCTTACCGCATGGAGCGTTTACTTCCATCGTATTATGATATAATTAACTTTTACAAAATAAGATTTCTGGGAAATTTCTCAAAAATACACTTAATCTTTGCTATATTCGTACTCGTATTTGTACCATTCGTACTATCAGAAAAGTAATAACTGGGTTGCCAGTGTAAAAACAAAAGAAGGTATCCCCTTCTGCCTATTATAGGCTTCCTTAGAGTTGTTCCTTAGACTTCCAAGAGTTGTAGGAACTTAATCTAGCTTAAACTCATACGATTCATTGTATTAAAAAGAAGGATCTGATAATAATACATCGTTCTCTAAAAAAATTAGGTGGATAATGAGTAACATGAGTTCTGATTATTTATAAATTTACACATTACCATATACACATATAAGAATATAATTCGAAAAGAAAACATATAATTGTCCACAACACTACCAATCCAAAATTTACAAAACATTAAATAATGTTTAATGATCATAATGAACATATTAAAATATATGTTTTCAGAATGAATTATTATACGTTACTAAATCATAAGCAGGCGACGGTTTTTCCTGACACAGCTAATATTTGCAATCAGACCAGCTGTGATGCCATATATCTTCCGTTGCATGGTATAACGCTGATACCCACAATCAAAACACATTTTCACACGCATTTTGTAGATTATCCACAGTTAATACAACGTGTATCGTTAAAAGTTAATAATTTTCCGTAGCCTCAGTGTGTAAGTACATGAGAAGTAATGGAATTTGTCATTAAAAACAAAGCTCACTAATCGAGCTTCCATTAAGGAATTTGTTTGATGAAAAAACTAAAAAGACAAATTAATTGTTAAGCTCTCGATGAGTTTATGATAACTTATTACGATTTTTTTGTGTAACCATTAACAATTATAAATAAAACTAGCGACTTACCTTTCCTGGCTTCAAATTGGTTTATTCCTAAGAACCTCTAACCTCCACCAGCGTGGAATTGTTATAGTCGATGTTTTTTAAGGTGTACTATTTATCAAATACTAAAGTACAATATTTTTATTTATCTTGTAGAGTGAAATATAAGTTATTAACGTTAAACCATTAGAAATCTCTAAAATTTCTCAATAATTATCATTGTATTATAGTAATAGAGTAGGTACATGTATTATAGAAACTTTTCTTTGCGTGATTTTTCGAAGTTTAAGTATACACATAAACACAGACAGCATTAATTTTCATATTTTCAAGTAGTATAACATATAAGATGTTAAAAATTTGTTTTTGTTAGTAAAAAAAAAACACAATTATAGATAGTGCGGCGCGTGACGGCAGGACTGAAGATAGGCTTTCCGAATTTCCACGCATGTTAAGAAAAAAAGGGATGTACAAAAACAGTTTACTTTTCATACAATCGATTGATTATCGGTATATAGTCGATTGTTTATTCGATAAATCAAGTAAAAAATTTTAGTTTACTGTTATTTAATTTAAAAAATATTCTAATATTCTCATCTTAAAAATAATATACGTTTACGTGAATCGTATACTATTTTAATACGGAGAAAACAGTAATATTTTTAAATAAAAATTTTAGGAAAAGTTTTAGTTCGTATTTATATTTCGTGGTTAAGTTATTTTTGATTATCTATTTCACAATAGAAAAATAGTATAGTTATATTAAAATAATAAATAAATAAAGCAATAACTAATAAAATAAAAATAATCGATTTCAATTAGACTCACCTTATGATATCGACCGAATCGTTTTTATTTTGTTCAACAAAACAAATGTTTCAACTATTTTTTTAAATATATTTTATTTCTTTATTTCATTGTAATTTGTTGTTTTATTATTACTAATAATAATGTGTTACCTATCAGGCGCAGTCGCAGCTTCAAATTTTGGGGAGGGTCACAAGTTGGGGGAGGGGGGTGTCACGAATAAAATACTAAACTTTATAGTACAGTTATTTTGTGTTTTTTTTCTTATAAGTTACTTAGAATGTTTCCGTGAGTATTGAAAATTGCAGATTTTGATATGTTTTATCTGCATTTTTACTTTGCCACCAAAAATTTTTCCTCTGATATGTATGGTTTTGAGCAGGGTCATGTCCCCTGTGGCCCCCCCTTCGGACCGCGCCTGATGCAAATATTGATAAAAATGATTCCTATATGTATGTAATACATATTAATATATGAATAATGAATGTCAAAGAGCGTAAAGATGTCCTTAAACGTGTATTCTTCATCAGATCTAGGTCGTGCTCTTTGGTGGCATTTTGAAATGTCATCAGATCAGAGAGGACCTGATGTAACGTCCAGTTCACAGGTGGAATTGACTGGAATTACTGCACCAATAAATTTCGTTGTGAAAACTGACCTAAGGTACAAATACTTTAGCGTTTACTTAAATTTTTGTCCTTTTTGGAAGAAATTGATGTGAAATGAGATGTTTTCAGATTTCAATTATCAATACTTTTATGGTCATAATTAGTGTGAGTTATTTTTGTTGTTCCGTTTGATCTTTCAATGTGGTTATTTTTGTAACGATCGTTGTCGCAACTGCTTACCAAAAGTATTAAGACTTATGAAAATATGTAACCAAAAGGTTAGCAATTTTAATAACTTATATGGTAAATTCTTTGCTTGGCAGATGGTTGTTAATGATGTACAAATATTTGCTAGGTTTGGATGTTTGTCCTTTTCATTCTCCACACCGTGCCTCGGAGAGCACATAAAGCTGTCTTTTCCGGTTAATATCACAATCATCTCATAACGATTGTACACGTTGTAAATACCTGTCAAAATTCAGGTTGGTAGAATTTGCAGACCCCAGGGTCTGTACGTAAAAAATTCAAGATGATGAAGAGGTAATTAAAAGCATGTAAATATCCCACTGCTGGACAAAGGCCTCCTCTGTATTTCTGAGAATGTTAAGAGCTTAATCCACCACGCTCCACTGCGGGTTGGCTGAAATAAGTACATGTGCCAGAATTACTAATGATAAATTCTTCAAATAAAAGTAAATTTATATGAAAAGTTAGTTGTGTTTATTTTGTCACTTTATGGCGAGACACGAACGAGTGCAATCATTGATTTCACTGTAAACTATTAAACAATTTCCCGTCGTACGGGATGCGTTGAAAGTAAATCAGGAAATCTAACTCGGACTTTCTTTAAATACTAGATTTCTAGACGTCATCAATAACGAAAGTTTTTCTAGTTCCTCGGTGTAATTGATCCGCTTACGAAATTAATTTAATTGGCTTTTACTTAACGTTGTCTTAGATTTTCGCGATTATTACACATTGAAATAAAACTAATTTGAACGGATTTAAATCGCGTATATAAATGATTTTTATCATCCCGACGTTTCTAGCACTTTAAATAATGATGATAAAAATCATTAATATACGCGATTTAAATCCGTTTAAATTATTTTTGTATCAATAGGTTTACTTTCTTTCGTAGATTTTTAGATAACTAATTTTATAATAGAGGGACTCTCGTTTTTTTCGTTTTGTAGTTTTGGGTTATTTTTTTTATGCGTTTGAAAGCAGTTAAATCTATGTGTCTAAATTGGTCGTACAAAAATTATTGTCAAAATATGTTCAGTACTTAGAAATTCATTAAATTGCAATATCTGTTGCTTTCGACATGGTTATCCCGTGGTATTAAGATCGGTTGTACATATCTCGTCGTCGTCGTCAGTCAATCGCAGTCCACTACTGGATATAGGCCTCCCCAAGTTTGCGGCAAACATCCCGGTCCTCCGCAACCCTCATCCAGCCTGCTTTGTTTTATACATATCTATTATAACATAATTACTTTTGTTAATTAAGCCTTTATAAATTTTATTGCTACATCAATTTACGCGAGGAGTTATTATGATCAACACGTTTATTGTAACTTCGTTTCCTGATACTACAATAAATAAAGTTAAATAAGTTATTGTATATGAATACTAGTTTTAAAATATTTAAATGTTTGCTAAAGATCGACAAGTTTTTTTTAAATTTTTTTATATGTCGTGAGTAACCTTTATATTACAATAAAAAAAAATTAGATTCTAAATGTTGTTTAGCATTAATAAATTTTGCTTATATGTATAATGTGGTTAAGATTTCTTACAGAAAAATACGACTTTAATTCTCAATCTTACCAGGTAATTGAAAATTGTCCCAGATTTCGTCTCATTATCTGTTTTTACATGCAGGTGTCGATGTCGATGATGATATCCAATACATAATTATATTACTATTATAAAAGCGTTTATGTATTCGAATCGATACTAATAATTGACGGCCGTTATCAGCACCGTTATTTAACGGAGGATTATGTGTTACAAATTAATGATATATTTTAAATAATTGACAGTTCTTGAAAATACGACTATAATATCCCCATTTTTAAGTAGATTTGTATTTCTAGTCTAGTCTAGACTCGCACGTAATGTGGCTTGCCTGGTATTATTGACTCTAAAGGCACGTATTAAGAGAAACTAGGTGTGTTTTTATAAAACTTCTAAGTCATTGGCACACTTAGGCACACTAAGTCAATGGTATATGATTTTAAGTTGTGTTTATAAGTCTTTATTAGAACTGTTTGTAAATTGTAAGAAAAAAATATATGAATATTAATGTTTTATTGTTTTTTTTTTCAGTATAATTTAATTCAAGTTTTTTGATGTATTAAGTTTAAGTTGTCTCACTAAAACATTGTATATTAAAAAGAAAAAAAATGTTATTGCATGTTAGTGTTAAGAGATAATGTAAGAGTATGTAAGGAATCAAATAAAGGTTTATTTATTTAGGTATTTATTTATTAGAACTGTTATAATATAATGCTTTTAAGACGTGAACTTATTATTAAAAAAGTTTCTGTGCCTCTAAGTTATATAAGTTTTGGTATAATTTTTTACCTTGTGTACTATTACTACATATGTTTTACCATGCTCCGAAGTTGTGGCGCCATTTGCAAATAGATTGAGCGTTTGTAATTTTTCCCACTAACCACCATTTACTTAAGCTATAGATATCTTTAAAAAAAGCCAATAAAAATAGCAAGTAATGTGTTAAGGTGCGGTGACCATTTAAGAAGGTCTTACGAAAAGTAAATTCCTAGGTATATATTCAGATACGGTTAGAATTCCAGGAAGTTTGTGAACCGGTTCCCACGATCGCCTACTTTTCCATTTGTACGGCTTTATGTAATATTTAAGTATATAATTCGTCATGAAAATATTTATTTTTGTTAACTTTTACGTGCCAGGTCTATGACGTCTGTGTCCTTTTGGGTTTACTCGTTTTGTTTTGTTTTTTGGTTCATATTTACATTTCAAAGTTTACAATGTTTTTAACGCTATTTTAATATTAGTGATTTAATGAAAATGTTAATTATATTTTTGGCCTGTTATTATAAAATCTCTTGCTGGCATATACTAAGTTTCCAATAGTATTTTAAATCAAATACTTTTAACATACTTGGAATTATTTTTCTAGTATATAACAAAACTTGTATAGCTTTCCTAGATTCTAGATTATTACTTAAGCAAAGATTACGTTGTCATATCAACGTAAGTCACTCAGGATATGACTCTTACTTACCACGAAACCTATGGATTTTTGCTATACAAAAATTTACCATTACC
>DVXP01000408.1:0-21019 GCA_018235645.1 Junonia grisea | reverse complement strand
AAATGACAGATTCGAAATTCAAATGTAATATTTTTTTATAATTAAGTGTAACAGTATTTATGGCCAGACTAAGTATAATTAAACATGAAAATGGAGATATAAATCAATGTAAATAAACATGGAACAAACGTTGTATCTGATCCTAATAATATTAAAGTCGAGCCCAGTAATAGTCGTATCAATCAACTTAATTCATAATAGCGGGCACAGCACAGGTACGCTTACGTAATAACAATTGTTATCATTAATAATAGTATATACGATATAACTGCTCTCCTATGATGTAATGTACCAATATAATATTTTAAAGAGAATAACAATTAATTATACTGGTCGCGTTTTTTGTGGAGTTTTAAACGTTACAAGGTTAGTATTGCGAGGTGTCATGCTGTTAATACCTACTATTTTGTTAGTTGGTAGGTAATTGCCATTCCTTTCGTAAATTCTGTAACTAATGTTAGAGTTAAAATTATTACCTTTTTTGTACCAATAGAAACACACGTCATGAGTGTTGTGGAGCTGTGTCACAACACACTAGTGTTTTTCTTACAATACTAAATGTAAGAAAGTGATACATTTCTGATGCGCTTCTGACGCGCCAAGACACACCACATCACATAGTTGTAACTCTAACATAAGCGATAGGCCATAACTACATGACATAATTATAGCATTGGCATCACGATAAATGATTTATTAAAATAACTTTCGATGATAATATTAAAGCTGAAAGTAACATTAATAATTATTATGAACGTGGAAATACACAAAAATAATATTAATTAGGTTTTCTTATCTCTAAAATTTTAATACCATTATAAATATGAAATAGTTTTACTCCATGTGTAATGAGAATATGATTCTAAGTGGTTTACTGTGAAGAAAGGCTAGATATGAGCAAAGTTATTACGAAAAACATGAGTAATAAATGATAAAAAACTTATAGTCAAGGAAAATTACAAGGCAATGAATAAAGCACTTACTGTAACGAAACATCTTGTATTCATGAAATTTTCAACGTATTACATCATTCTCTAATAGGTTAATTGTGATTCCTTTTTCAGATTCTGTAACCATGGGGTGCCAACGAGACCCTATTACTATTTCTACGTCTGTACTACCTTTAAAGCACTGTCTAGTTTGAACCGTAATAGGCATGCGGTTAGTATTTTTACAGAATATGTACTATTATGGTAGACATCCTAACAAACAATCAAATCCCGTAAATGGATCAAAACCATAACGTCCTGTTCGGTACGGTTCCAAAAAATTTTTGTCCTCACACCGCTACATTTATGACAAGGACAAATTTTCCAAAAATCTTTGGGACTTCACGACACTAGAAGTCCTGGGTCTAACACTAATTTTGGCTGGTGTCAGTAATTCAAAACCTTTACTCAAGCGTTACTTAGTCTCGCGTTTCGTCAGTTTTTAATTTAGCCGTCGGTATTTTATACCAGAAAATCCGAGCGATACAATTCCTTTTATTTTTAGTAAACGAATCGACAGGCTTTGTTTACTTTTTTCGGCGACGGATTCCGCGGTGTATTTTCGGAATCACTTTCAGATAACCATTTAAGGAATTGAATGCCTCATGAATTATCCGCTCGGTAATTTCTTTTCACTCCATTGGTTTGTCAAGATTATGACTTTAGTGAGGCTGGTTCGATGTAATTAATTATACTGATATTATCTTCACAGTGTATGGGTAAAATTTTATTATTAATACCTGCTTGATTGATTCACCATAACAGCCTTTTGCAAAATCCAAATTAAGTAGAAGCAAATTATTGAATTTAGTTTCTTATTCAATAAGATATGTGCTAAAAATAAGTTAGGTAGCAAATATTTAGAGACTGATAAAACCAGATTTTTATTTTAGATCCATGACTTGCGCTTGAAGAATGTGTGATTCCTTGTCCAATAAAAGAGTTATTTTTAATAAAATAAAATAAAAAACGTATTATTTTAATACCATAATATATAATAACCTTTCAACGTCACAAGCTCTAAATCCGGCTTGTATTAGATGAGTCATCATCGGTTTCAATGAAGACTTGTTAAGAGAAACTTGCAGCGTTTGTCTTCTACGCGTCTTGAATTTAGAGCAAGTCCGTGAACTTCCAAAATGTCACATGCAATGACTAACGAAACAAACAACGAAGCTTCACTCGAAATAAATCCGAATTCCAACATCGATGATTCTAAAAATAACAAAAGAAACCAAGCAGTTTATGAATCAATATTCTAGTGTAAGTTCTCATTCCAATATGTTGCAGATAAAAACTTTTCTAGGTTATACAAAGACAAACAAGATGTTAATAGATTTCTAGTCACAGTCCAAAATTGGAAAGACTAAATGCCATTAAAATATTAAAAATATTAAATAACACGACCAGCAGTCACTTTATAGTGATAATTGTTTAAATTATTTGGTTAGCTAATCTGAAACGTCTAACCTATTGGGTTGTTATGTGCAACCATTATACTATCGATAGAAGTGACAAGATAAATACGTGTTAATAGATATCTCCATTTAATGAAATCGGTTCCTTAATGAAAGTATACAAGCACTTGCAATAGCAAACTATGGCTGGTTACAGCAACGTTAATCCACGCACATATTAAACGTTCCACTATTTATTTAGAAATGGCTCGGACAATCCGTACAACATTCCCACGGCCGGTAAAATCTTGACTATCACATTCAACGGTCAATCTAATTAACTTGCTCACAATTAAATCCCTTAGCGTTGATTTAATGGTTGATCAATGAATTGATCGAGTGAAACTTGGTTAGTCGCATGTTTCGGTTTGTCATCTGAATCGACTTCCCTTTTTCGTACACGTGTAGCCTTAATTGATTTTATTTCGTTAATTATTAATAATTTCTTAGTACCTGAAAATTTATGCCATTAAATATTGTGTACGTATAAATGTATGTAACATTCAGTGGTAATGTTCTGGACTATAAGCAATTTAGATACTTTAGTATGCAACGATTGGTCATATATCGGTTAATTTATTTGTCAGTTTCAATTTTGGATCAATTCTACCAATAAGAGGACAGATGTTCTAAATTTGGAAGAAGGTATCTTTTCTTTGTAAAGATTCATTGCCTGTTACACCTGTACTGTTAAATGTGCGTACTACAAATTTTATGTATGAATACATTAGGATTCCCAATCGTATTCAACATGCATGGGATGAATTACCAAAACTTCGGCACTCGATAACCTCACTTTACCTTATCCGAATTTGAACACGTAGTCTTAACTCATCACAAATTTCGTACTAAAAATACTTCACAACTTTATTTACATATAACTTTATTCTTTTATAAAAAACGTAACACAGCCTGTACATATCCCACTGCTGGGCATAGGCCTCTTCTACTATTAGGGAGAAGGTATGGAGCTTATCCACCACGCTACTCCACTGCGCATTGGTGGATAAACATGTGTCAGAATTTCTTCCGGCACATGCAGGTTTCCTCACGATGTTTACCTTCACCACCGAGCTCGAGATGAATTTAAACACTTTAGCACTTGGCCATCTCGGCTCTATTCTTTTATACAGATACATATTCTATCTTCAACAACGCCTCTTATTAGGTATGTATTATGCATCCGTAAAATAATTAATCTTCGTCATAGACACAAAAGAATAACCATTTCGAGTGGACTTCAATCTAATACCGATAAATAACAAAGGTTAGTGTGTTAATTACTAAAATTATATTTCATCTGTCTAATGGATGTAATGATGGAGGCTTTAACCATGTTTAGGAAGTAATAAAATTGGTAAAGCGTGAAGTATTGTTAACGACGAGAATTCGGTTTTTTTTATTACATTTTTCACAAGTTTCCTTTTTATTGCAACCTGCCTTAACAACTTGATATGATAAAAAATTTAACTTTGTGACTAATTTCCACTAAAATAAGTAAGCTTCTTTTAATTTTCTAGTTTATTATTATATATTTATTAGATCACATTAAATTTATTTCGTTGGTTGAGATTTTTTCTATTTAATAGCATGACTTTGGATAATGGATATTGGTTATATTGGTGTTCAAAAGTCGTAATGGTCAGAAACATAAAATTTCACATTAATCACTATTTTAGGTACTACGCAGTTTTTATAAGAACAAGTAGACCTAATAGGAAAGTAGGTCTTTGCCCAGCAGTGGGCTCAACATTTACTGGCAATTATTATTGCTACTTCACGAATATAAACTGAATGGAACTCCAACCGTGCCCTAATGCAGAACTCTTGTTAATTGCACAGTTGAACACAACTCAAGTATACGATGGCCATAAAAAAACAGTTTATGTTCTATTTTACAACTGCTTTACTACCATTTATAGCTCGCTCCCAAAAATATGTTGCACTCTGCTATTAGGAAATATTGATGGATTAGTTTCTCAATATCACTATCAAAGTTATTTATATTTAAATTTTATAACCAACAATTTAACTCTAGGAACGCATTTTTATATTAATTTATTATTCAAACTCATAATGATGAAATATTTCGAATACATCGTATCAAAAAGTTTAATCAAACTATCAGTCAAAACTAAAATACGTTACAGAGAAAAGGCATGGGGATATTGAGCACAGTGATCTTCAACTATAGCACTTATTGCTAAAGTGATAAAATCTATATTACACAATTTACAATTATATTTGTACCTGCATGCTAGATAAAGATTGCATCAGTGATCATAAGCTATCATGCCCTAAAATAGATAAGTACAGGAAATTAAACATCAAAGTGCGATAAGGTACTTCGATTGATACTTTGTTTGTAAATGTAAACGTTACTTTATGCGTATCAGATATCAAATGCATAGACAGGTAACGGAGTAATATTGAATGTGGAAATGACTGTTTTGTTAGTTAATGGGGAGATAGAAAAAATACAACAGATAAATAATACTATTATGAGAAAGAAAAATTTACGATAGAAACGCCTTCATAAAGTAAACGAAAGTGCAAATAAAATTAATAATAATTTAAAGTAGAAAGATTCGAAGGGTATTGAGCAAAGAGACTCTAATTTTAAATTAAATTCATTGTGTCATTTACTGCACACTTTTGATTATCCAAAAAATTAGCGACACAGAAGTAAATATGCTTAAATTAATATTTGCCGAAGTGCTGTTGACTTTAAAATGCCTAATGTTTGACGAATATTCGGGACATGTTTCAAAAGAAAAAAACCGAGTACTTTTACTTTTGAAACATCATTGTGAAACTTATACGAATATACAAAACCCGACGTTGTTTATTCAGTCGACGTTGAGAAATATAAACGATATCAGACAAACCGTTCGTAAATAACAACGAAAGAGACCGATTCAGTTTAAAAGACCATAGAAAATGGAATGACGAATAAGCAAAGTACAATTATGTTAATAGCTAAACCCCAGGCAGTTTCAAAGTAAAAGATTCCTATTTAGATAGAACTTTACGCAATAAGTCGGTGAAAGCAAAGCGAAATGAAGGGTTTGAGATGCTTAATACTTTATACTTATTACTGAATTTCTCTACTAAAGGTCTGGGAAAATAATTTATTTTGAATAACGATAAAGTCCTTTCACACGAGTACCAGATCGTGGGGAGGCAATGAAATTGGATACCATGCTTGTTAGGAATAATGAAGACACCTTGTATTGAGCACGTGAGCTTTGAAACATATTTCTTATACTTTCGAATTTCACTTTACCTGTATTGAGCATTTCCACGGACAGATTAAGACAGATTGGACAAATTCGCGAGTAAGGTTCTAAATATAGAACTTAATATTGTATCAGAGAAAGGGCAATAAATTGGAGAACTTATTACTGAAGTCGGTGACTTAGACGTTTGTAGGGCGGTGATTCGATTACTTCTACTTTTGAATAGGCATCTTTCCCCGCTTCCGCCGCTGGAGTGATCTGCAGTGTGAAAGCGCCATTCTATTACTCGTTAACGGTGCATACGTTCAAATGCAATGTCGGCAGTCAATTTATTACGCAAAGGTATCGCTAGTTCATCTGGTATTGCTATTGGAAGTACAAATGGGGGCTTGAAAGACGATCCATTGTGGGTACCAGTTTCAAATACAATGGATACTTTGATGATACCGTAGGAATGGAACTTCATCAGTACAAGCGGTATAAATTGTATTGAGCAATAAGTTTGGAATTTCAATAGTTTTTAATATCGGACAGTGATAAAAGAAGTCTTTGAAAGGTTTTATTAACGAACTCTCAATTGGCTGGTGAAACACGTGTTCTTTTAAAATTAGTCAAATTAATAAAACTCTTTTCATCTTAGCCGTTTTAGGGCACGCCATCAATTTAAAAGAACATGTCAATTTTTAAGGGGGAAACCTACGAAATGAAAAATACCGATCTCATTAAGAACACATAAATATCAAAATCGAGTTAATCTTACTTCACTTTTCACTTCTGAGTGTGATGTCGACTTAATCAGATGGCATAATTTCTTTTTGATCACGTTTGAGGTCAAATCGTGAAAGACGCCGCTAATAAAATCTAAGAAGAGGCTTGTTGGGAACAAATTTATTAGCGACAATATCGGCTTTTAACTGCTAGAAATGAAATATCGTATGATCACTATATTGAAAACTTTAAAACGGCATATTGATTGTATCTTTAAGTTGAGATGTTAAATTAAATAAAGAGAAATAAAAATAAACTGGTTTTATGATACAGAATTGAATATTAATATCATTAGAATTGAGGAAACGATTGTATAAAATGCAGTAAAATACTCTTTCCATAACCTGCAATCAGACGTTGATATTATATAAACTTTTACTCCGGCTATCATTATAATTGACTTTATGACGCTACAATCATTACGGTTTAACATTATATATGTATTAATAGATACAGCACGAGAAGAACGATGTCTTGATTCTAATTTATTTGCCATTACAATATTAACAGTTTTTTTTCTTTCTAATTTAAATATTTGAAAAATATTTGCAACATATTAAGTAGCTTGTAATGTATTCATATGTTACGCCCACAAGCTAAAGCTCGAGGCCTTACAAGTCCAGGTCAAGAAAGCCACGTTTAATTTCCTTAACATGCCTCGGCTGAATAAGTAGGAATTGTAAAAAGTTGTACGGAAAAACTGTACGCAATTGAAATTCTGCATAGTAACGTTATATTATCCTAATTATTTCAATTGCTTATTTTTTATTGTTTATGAGAATGTATACGTATAACTATAGAAATATACTTTTTGAAGCGTTATCGAATCGTTCTTTTTTTATTTGTTTTGGTTACTAGTACAAGAAACCGCAGTTCCTTCTTTTTCAGCAAAATCAAATTTTCTTTAGCATTGATGCAAAAAGCCTAATTAATTTATTTCGATTAAACAAGTCCCTTTCTTCAAAATTTATAAATGTCAGAGGTGTTTTACATAACACATCATTATGTTTCACTTTCCCGATACAAAAAAATCAGTGACCTTTAAAAATTAAACGTTACGTCAGGAAATTGTGTGACAATGTGGTTATGTACTGTAAGATATGATACAGTTTCGTCACCTTCTGTATACTTGCTCGGTTACATCATTTACTTTCAGTTTTTGACTGCAGTTTATCAATTTTCAACGCGTAATTACAACTTTTTCTGATATTTCGTGAAATTGATTTACCTTTAATGATCACGTTTTTGGGGTACTGTTTTCAAAGATATGACCAATTTGATTCGTCGTTTATAAGGTATTCTTGCCTTTTATATCGATCTGTTCTTGTTTTACGCTTAACAAAAATACTTAATTTAACATATTTTTGTTACATTTTGTGTAATTTATATAAATCGTTTTTTCAAAAATTTCTTGGCTCACTTCTAAATTTATGTTCTTTTACGGAGAATGCCTTTTAAACCTTTGCCTTTACGAATAATTATAAAATAGAATCTGCAAACCGCAGATTTCTCTCCCATGAAATACAAAGCCATGTCCCTAGGTCTATTACAGTATAACAATAAATAACTCGGTACACTTTCGTAAATTATTAACAGAGAGATCAGATGTAACAAAATTAAGTTTCATTAATCCTTACTAAATGCGAACCCTTCGATAGGCAATCAATGGTTAATTGTCTTCTCCATAAATCTCCAATATACAGAACTTATAGCTAGACAAATTGCTGCATACATGATATACAAGATAAGACTCTAAATCTATGATTAGAAGAACCTTTTTATAACGAATCAGGAATAATAATAAGACAAGAGCTAGAATTTTAATGCATTACGATCTTTGTCCGAAGTATAATCATAATTAGACTTTAAATTATTATGTATCTCGTAGGACTCCGGAAATGCTTGTTGTAAACCAATTTTCTTCATCAGACGTATGGACAAGAATCGTATTTTGTTGCCACGAAAGTATTTGAGTAGTCAACATACATATAATTGAGCCGACATTTGATTCTATCTTACAAAAATATAAGACAAAAACCACTTATTTCAGCAATCAGAGACTTACAAAATGCATACAGTTAGACGAGGACTTAGATACTAAAATTAATTTAATTAAAGGTTCAAAAAAAGAACTAATTGAAACCAACTTTCAAATGTATAAATTGAAAGAAGAATTACAAACAATAAATAAAATAAAACTCAGAATAATCAATTCTATTTCTCCAACGACAATAGTATCAATGGAATCGAAACCATTTCAATTAGCGTGGGATCCGAATGCTATCACTGAGATATTTAATTTTGTCTGTGGAGCGACAGATGGTTTAATGGATGGACGTTCGCACGCAATTTTAATATTTAATTCCTTAAATCAAAGTTCAATTTTGCTTGCATTATTGATTGTCGAAACTGCCGGTCTTTTTATGGAGTCCTTTTTTATGCCATTAACAGGTAGTAATTCTGGTGACGCAACCAGTATATCTGGAACTGTATTGTTATTGTACTGTGCTTCTCAAGATGGATATTTTTAATTGAAAATTTATACATGGATTTATTTTATGAGACTAGAATATAATTGTTAATTTCAAACTTTTTACTTAAGTTTGTATTGACTATCCTTTGGTTACTTATTTATTAATTAAGATTTATAAAAAAAATATTATAAAAAAGGAAATATATAGGAAAGTGATTGAGAAACACTGGTTAATAACATTGATGAGAAAAAAAATGTATCATTTCATTTACTGTCTTTGCCTTGAATTTTGTTTCATTTTAATCACTGGTGAGTGAGCAAGACCGAAGGATCCTTCGACACCCACGTATAGGTTCGTGTAACCCGCTGTTCCTTAATGATTTTGTTTTAATTATTAATACGAATGCATTCAAAGGGCCATGCATAATAATTAAATACGTGGAGTAACCAATAACTGAGTTACGATAACATTTAATGACAAACACGCTCCAATGGCCATCATTCTAAAAGATAATTGGAAAGAGCAGTAATAAAACTAATTACCAGGTTCAAGTCTCAAATGTCATATTAACCGAGTCTTGAGTTTCAATGTGAAGTCAAGGGCTGATTGATGTGACACTTTCCGTTAGGTGCTCACCAATATTTTGTTATGAATTCCAGACAATCATCAAATCATATTTGACGATATTTAATTAAACATGTAATAGCAAAAAATATCTATAAAAGACAATTTATTACAAAAGCAATATTGTATATTTATAAGGATGCTATAATAAGAAAAGAAGAACTACAAGCTATAACGGTCAAAAAAAGATATACCGAAGGGAATCCATAAAAAGATCGAATCGCGATCGATATAGGAGCAAAAAACACACCAGACGCGAACTCAAACACCTGTCTCCAACGAGCCGACCCTTCTCTTACTGACCCTTTGCATGTAGATTGTACACACAAAAAATATGTGGTACTTGATACTAGCCTGTTCATTAAAGTTAGACCTCGATCGATAGTCATGTTGGACAATAATTCAATGCTGTTACGAACTCGTTAGTTTGTGTACTGAATATTGTTTGAAGCGTATAAGTAGGAATGATATTTTGAGATTAATTGGAACACCAAATTAATTATAATTTAAAAACTATTTAAACAGTTTTAAAATTACCCGCAATTATTATTTTTGGTAACTTATCTCTTATAATTTTACATTTTTTTGCAAGTCTTATTTTTAGAAGTGGTATAGATACTTCGTGACAAAGCAAATATTTGCGAGTAATTAAAACTCGCTCACGTATCATGTTCATTACGTTTCTAAAATTACTCATTAATTTTGATTTTAATTTCCTAGAATGGTTTAAAGAATTTTATCCAATTTTTATCATCTATTGTATGTTCCTCAAAATAACATTTTGATTGGAACTGTATTTCATCATAAGATTTCTATAAAGCACATCTGAGTTAAGGTTCGTTGAACTACACGCTAATTTAGCGAGCAAACCACCACGTCCAGGTGTGTAATTACACCATTTATAGTTTCTAGTGTTAATTGTTGTGTTATACCGGTTTCTTGTTCCCATACTAGAACATATCCTACTTTGGAACCGAAAGGGTAATTTCGATTTGTACTATCACCTTTTTTAGTGTTACAGAAACAATTTTCTATCTCTTGTAGTTGTATTCCTTTCTCTTATCAATTAACACAATTGCTTACCAAAATTTAGAGTTTAAACGAAAGTAAAAACAATGCCCAAATTAGACTTGACTTAAATAGTTCGATATTCTTTTATACTTTTTTAATTCACACCAACCTTCAACGGAACCAAATAAGAATGCTGTTAGCGTTGCCAGTCGGCACCGTCTTTATAATAAAAAATTGGTTTCGTTTTTTTTTCTCGTCTAAAAGTACTATTTACTGTGATGGGTTTGATGGTTCTTTAAGGATCGATTTTTATGGAACTTTCACTATTGTGTTCTTTGATCTTTCAATAGTCTTAGAAGCCGGTTCGGTAAAACTAATTAGGTTATCCAAAAAATAAGTTAGCTGTATATTTAGCTTCTACATGACCTTATTTAGTGTAGATAAAGTTGCGAGTAGCACGTAGTATAAGTCTTGCCGGAAGGCATTCAAAAAGCATGGTAAATATTAGGGGAACAATTAGTGACTTTTCCATTTCAAACTTCGGGTTCTATTTGTATTTATTTAGGGACCGTGTCTTCATTTGCTTCCCGAATGACTTCTTCATAAGAACAATGCTTACAGTACTGATAGTTATATCCACTTTCAAGATTGTCTTTTACGCTTTTAATGGGATGGTGTGTTGGAAACATAAACTTTATTTGTATTTCTTTCAAGCTGTAGGAATTAAGTGTGTATTATTTTTTATCATTTAAAAAGATAAGAATTTAAGTTAGATTTATGTAATGTTAAAAAATAACATGCAATAAAAAGAAGTTGTTATTCAATTATTTTACCGGTAACTATGTCGCGCAATTTTAAGAAATTTGCTATCTTATCGATAATCTTTTTCGATAAAAGTGAATTGTTGTACAATCAAAACACATAAATGCAGAACGTGTAAGGTTATAAAACCTTGGAAAAGTCCATGTGCTAAATTCATAGAGACATCTTTACGTTAAATCTAACGCTCGTATTGATGTCAACCTTCAGAATATTGCCTCTAAAACCTTTTATCTTTAAAGTTTGAATACATTTTACTTTAAAATTGATGGATTCGTTGCAATCAACCACGAATATGGTATATTTGAAGGAATTGTCTTTACAACATTGTGTAAGATGGACGAAACAGTTTTGTATTGAAAATTTTGTTAGAAAATTAATGAACTGTTAATAAAGGAAACCAAATAGTATTTTATATATGAGTTTTATATTACTTAAAAAAAACTTGTATTTTTAAATGTATATCTCGTAAAGACAGTTGTACCTATGAATCGGGAGTAATTCTGACGCAAGTATATCCACCAATCCTATTAAAGCAGTGTGGAGATTAAGCTCCTAACCTTCTCCTTAATAGGAAAGGACGTCTTTTCCTGGCACCGGGACATTTACCGGCTGTTACAGCACAATAACATTCAGTTTCAAATAAGCTCCATTCTACAAGCTGCACACTCTACATTTTGGTCATCTTACGACACAAGTTCAAAATAAATTCTTGGAGATATGGAAATATCATGTACATGTGAGTCTTGTATCAGATTTATATCTTTACTCAAGAGATAAGCACTAAACATACTATCAATAGCTTTATCGAAATCGATCATGATCGTAAATTTGCTTTTCATCAAGCCGCTATTTTAATTACTTTTAACATTTGGAATTTTTATGCTCCAGTCCTGTGCTAAAATATGCACCGCCCGCATTGTATCATGGGGTTAACGATCCACCATCCTGTCTATGACCTTTGCATTAATTATGAATATAACCTTTATCTTCCACATCTTGGTGACAGTTTCAAATATTATGCCATGATGCGTTATAATTGGTGCTGGAAAAGGTCCTTCTGAGAAGCCTTTATCTTGTTTATATTTATGATTAACAGTCATAAAAATATTTTGAGCATTTATGCCACAAAGCAGTTTAACAGGTTTGTTTATAAAGTAGTATTACATAGTTTGATTATAAAGTATTCTGAGAAATAAGTTAAATATAGCATTTAAAGTAGGTCAGTAATACGAACTGTAACTGTAAGTTCGTTTTATCTTTATACGTTATATCGTATGTTAGTCAATTTTTGTACAATTCCCAAGATGTTATTTTCTTTCTTAAATTCTACAAAAATTATATCTTAACAATTATCTCAGTATAAGTCCAATGAAATGGCCACAAAGTTATCGTGTAAAGAAACTTAAGACTATCGATTTTCAGTTGTTCCAGTTACGGAACTCCTCATCAGTCTCACCTCATTACCCTTCAAAAAATACAAAATGGTCGTGCTAAATATGCTCACAAAGGATCCTTTTAAGTTAATCAGTCGACCACACAAGATGTTCACGCCATTGTATCACTAAGCTGCCATTATGAAAGGGTTATCAAAGATTACAATGTGGAAAATGTCATTAGCTATAAATACTTCGCGTTAATAGGAAATAAAGATAAATATGGAGAATAAATTGTAATTTAAGTCAATTTGCTTATCATCGAAAGAGATGTGTTGATTACCGAAGCAATTATAACTTTTAATACAGACGCAGATAATCTGAGAATTTTATCTGAAGTAATGGTTGAACTCATTTTATGATGTGGATAATAAAATCAAGGTCTGAATATATGTATTGGAAACATTTGCTCCAATAACGTTTACAAAAAAATATCAATATAACAACGTATTATTGAATAGCAAATATACATTTCAAAGTAGACGAATAAATATCCTTAAATGCTAGATCGAATATTCCAACAGTGAACATAATAATCACAAACGTTATCTATGACATGAACATATAAAGATATTGAATTATTGACATAGTTATAGGAGTAGAGGCTACACGTTCGTGCGTTCTTGAACGTTGGGAACAAAAAATAGTCGAACAAACAGACAGCCACTTGTAACTCGAAGTCGGCCATCTAGCATTCAAACGATATGAAACCGACAATAAAGTTTCTCTTTTAGTAAAACCACTTTTATGACAGGTAGCGTAATCTGAACCATTAAATTAATCAAAGAAAACTGCTTTTGTTGCTATCAAAATATCCTCTTAAATCCCATTCGAAGCCAGTGAAAGCTTGAAACGCTTAGCTCCGGATTATGCTTCGAATTACGGCAATTTAACCGTATTTTATCTGACTTTACTTGATCAAATACGTTATTATTTTTATTGCCTTTTAAAATTGGAAAGCTTTACTAAAGGTCGTCAGGTGCAGTCGAACGGACAAAATATTTTAAATTAACATGTCAATACACCTACGCGTTGCGAAACATGTTTATCATAATCTTAATAAATATTCTTACTTATTTAAAGGCCTACAGGAATAATAACGGTCATAAACTATGGGTTTTGATGAATAAAACTTATAGTAACGATAGGTGGTTTTATATTTCTGCATAAATGTACGTATTGTTTCAATCTTGAACCCAAGTTATTCGTACATCACGATAATTTGATTACTAAATGCTTGTTTAAATAATATAATAACTTACCTCGTAAATGTTTTTGTTAATCTGTATTCGATTTCACGAAAAGGTTAAAACGTGGAAGACAATAATGTAATTGTAACCTATCCAACTCAGGCATGTCGTATACAAGATGATAATACACATTATGCACAAAATCAAGATAAACGACAGCAAAAACTGGTTTACACTAGCCTTGAATAGCCTCAAAAGAATTTTATACAGCGAATTTTAAAAAAGGCAAGAAACAGTTAAAAGGCGTGAAATCGTCCGAGTTTAGTAATAAAACGAACATTTAATAGGATCAAGCTCATGATACTTGCAAATAAAAACACATAGATTTACTACCTTTAGACACTAAACACAAAAACTAACCAAGGAAATATGCTGCAGTTATTTCTTAGATAGATTTAAATAAAAATGTAAAGTTTGTTATTTCAATTCAGAATGCGTGATAGCTTGACAATATTGATGGGTAATCAATCAATTCTTTGTTATAATAGCTGTTATTATTGCTGTTATTAATGTGTTTGAACATGATGTTATAGCTATAAAAGTACTTGACAATATAACTTTGATATTATTGAAGAATAATGATAAATAGGTTCTAGTATCTTAGACAAATGTACTTCTTGTTGTAGATATTCACACCATACATCTTAGAGGTCATTAACAAGACGTAGAGATAGAACCGCTCGTATTGTTTATATTATTATGTATTTGGGTCATCATTTCGTCAGCAAATGTCGAGAATTGGTCCAGTAATATTTCATGTCCACTTTTCAACAGTTGCACTTTAGAAGGTACTATTGAAGATTCACTTTACGTAAAATGATCAAAATGTTGGATACCAACTACATAGGTAGGTATTATACAAGTCTTTAAGTTGAGTTTATTTTTTACTATTGTCAACAATTTTTCCATGTTGAAGTTGAAGATTCCGTTGTACATTGTTTAAATGGAATTTCATCCTTTTTTTTTTCCATTTTCGACGTTATTGTAAACAGTGCATCGCATACCGCATAGGCAGACGAACCCACACAGTTGCAATATAATGACTCCTGCGCACCTTTTCCAAAACCTAACATTAGAGGGAGACGAAAGTACTGGTCCTTTGTAGCCTCTGGGCAAAGCGAGAAGATTGCTAGCTTTAGTTTTTATTGATATATTCTTTGCTTTTTCTTTAGCTGTACCTTTGTTTATGGTGCTATAATAGAAATAAATGGCGTAATGTAAGTGTCTCAATTTGTGTAATTCTTCTGACTCAGAGTTTTAAATCTAAGATTACTCATTGACTGACTCCTCCGCTTTGGAAAGATTAGCTTTTATGTGATATGTGATGAAATTCCCATAAGGTTTTTAGGGTATATAAGGAAACAAAATTTAGGTCTAGATGTACAAGTTTATTAGTTATAATTATTATTGGTCAAATTTGTTTATTTTGAATTATCAAATCACTATTAATAGCAACGATTGATTAATGCATTTCGACCAATCTATTTTTCGTTATCAATAACATAAACAATAAATTTATAATTAAATATCTCGATGTATCAATAAATTTTAATGTGCTCTAATCAGAACACTTGTGAACTTTATTTGTCAGTCGTTAATAGCTGTCTCGCCACATCTTATCATTTGAGGCACGTAGCTTCCTCGATATTCCTATCAGCTATGCACAAACACCTAGTAAAGTACATAGCATCAAACTCAATTAACATTCCTAATAAAATATACTCTGAACAAAAGTGAGACACAAAAACTCACCTAGACAGCTGAGATTAATTTTCTCATCCACGGAATCATTATCATTAAAGTACTCCAGCTTTTTCGAATTCATGTTTCCAGCACTAAGTTAAACATAACACTTAAAGGTTACACACGTCTGACACAGCACTTTCACGCACGATTTTATTTCAAGTTTTACTTATTTGAACGTGTTTATTAAAGTTATAGCGGTTATTTTGAATTACGTTTGCGCGGCGCGCGCGCTGACGTCCTGCGCGGCCGGAGTCACCAACGCGAATGAGATTGAATGAGTGACGCATGACGCTACACACACACACAGACGCGCTAATCTGATTAGAGTGCCCTTTGCGATTATTGTTCTATTTTCTATAAACGTGCCATTGTGAATGAACGAATTTATTGTTTTCCTGAACAGCCGCGGTTATGCCATAAACTATTGTTTTAACTTTTTTTTTTTATTTCGACTTGGTACAATAAAGCGTGCGGATGAAAGTTCAACGCTGATTTATAAGGGTAATTATTTGATAAAGCGCTAACTGCATTTTACTAACGCAGTGTTTTATTTTTGAAAAATTGAATTAAGAGTCTTGTTTATTTTTTCAAACCTAATTTTTAAAGCCAATAGGTATTTATAATTAATAATCATGTGCTAACTAATGTCATTAGGTATAACATACACCTAATGACAATTAAATAGCCTACGTTAATATTAACCTTTCAGTTAGATACTATTATTTTTCACGTTTATTACCTAATTGTGCTAGCGTATTAAATTAAAGATATTTGTAGTATATATTTTAAAAGTATTTTAAAACATTTTGTAGCACTTAAGAATTAAGAAGAAATTTAAGAAGGCGCGTAGGTACATCCCAATATGACAAAATATTGCTAATAGCACTTTTTGGGCTTAAAATATAAATAATCAATTCATTGTTTTTTAATGTTATAGGTGTGTACAATACGTCTCATTACAAACGTAATAAAAATACGAAAAACATAACAAGACACATTAACCAATTCAAACTATATGTCAGAACGTGTGAAAGTCTATGTTTAAAACAAAATTAACCGGTATTGTTGCTTCTAAAAATAGTAACCACGAGCCAAAGATGTAATATATCCAATAATAGCCCTTAAAGTTATAGCAATAAGGGTCATAACCTTATCACGATGTACGTGAGGGATGGTATGCTGAATTGATCTGCCATTCCGAGAACAATGGATCATATCTATCACTTATAGGCCTTATTACATACCAATAAGGCCGTATTTCCAACTTTAAAAGGGCCCGACCCTTTCGCAAGTAATAATTTGTGAAACACATTTGCACGCAATCATTATAATCATAGCGTGCGTAATTTAAAAATGTAAATTATTTGGTATTTGTATTATTACGAGGGAAATAATTTTGCTAGTTCTGATTAATTCGCAATTTCTATTTATAATATTCGAATATTTTAATATTAAATTACGAGTGTAGTAGAAAAATCTATTTCAATCAATGTTATAAAATAAGGCAGTTCGTCGCTGCCCTTGTCCACTACTATAATGAAAAAAAAAAACAGCCACGCACACCAAATCAATAATCCGGCATTCTAAATTTAAATTTCATAAAGCGATACATAAAATATCACCGCATTAAAGTTTCGATAACATTGAATTCTTAAGCGCCGCGTTCAATAATACACATTAATTAAATCTTCAAAAGTTTGTCGTAAGAAAAAGAATATGATATTCATAATTGATTGGATATCACGTCGTTAATACATAATGAACTGCCATAAGAATTTGATCGCTTGGTATAACACCTCGCGAGATTGGAGGTCAGGGTTAAAAAAATTGGTCAAGTGTGAAACGGACTCACATATGTAGGGTACCGCACTATTCATAATCTGTGAAGGTATAATTTGCTTGTTTACATGGGGCAGAATCCATTATACCTTGGTAAAATTAAGAAAAGAGAGGAGAGGAAAATGGTTCAAAAGTGTAAGCTACAAAGTGACACTGTACCATATACGATTTCCAGATAGATACGGCCTGCAGACCTTCAAGAAAAGGTCGTACTATCATTTAAAAGGCCGAAAACACATTTTGTAGCTCCTCTGGTGTTGCAAATGTCCACAGGCGGCAGTACCTATTCACTTACCAAACGTGATCTATCAGCTTTTGCCTCGTATCCTATAAAAAAAACTCACATTTGATCGATTACATATTATTCGTTGTCATATCATTAACAATTCAACACATAATAAATACATATTAGGCATATTAAAATAACTCTCTACCTATTTATTATAAATAGCGAATATAAGAGATAAAATCCAGAAAAGCATAAACGGATGGACAGCTCAGTAAGCGGGTCATTACCATTCTTCGGGTACCCTAAAAAACTAGAGGATAAAGCCGGTCGTTCCCACACGGGTCCCTTGTTTTTATGACCCATGCTTTGAAGTATTTCCCAAACCAATTCCGTCTGACGGAACCACCATATAATTTAGTATTCCATCAATCTCCTGTGATTCGTAAACGACAAACCGCGAACCGGAATTTACTCGTAATATTTGTATTTTCGTCTTGAAACCTGTCTCGGAAAAAAAACACAGAGGATTTTTTTTTTGACGGAGGAGTTGTGAATGTTATATTGGCGTCAAATTTTGACGATCAGTTGATTATTTTGACGTGTTAGGTAGGATGTGCATGGCGGAAATTGAAGATGTTTTTTTGTTGTATTTTCCTACTGTTATAATATGAATTTTTTTAGGTAGGATGAATAGTTTGTTAGTCTTTTATGTAAAAACAATTGATTAGATCTTGATGTCATTTTACAGTATTATATCGTATGTGGTAATTTTTATCAATACACTAGATGAGTAAAACTAGAGGAAGCTATTTGTATCTTCTTCAATGTTTAGGTATTAAAAACTTAGTTATTTTTATCACTTCGGTTGTGGTTTAAACATACATTTCCGAGGATACAATAAAAGGATTTTACTTTCTCAGACAGTAAAAGTTATTCTAAAGAAGGAATCCTTGAAAAATTTCAAGGTTACTGCGAGGTTCCCAAGCAATTCTGAGACCTTGGATGCCTTGCAACATTGCTATCTACTATTGAATAATATTTTTTAGGTTCCGTAGTTTATGATTATTTTTTCTAACCTACGCCACGTTTTCTGTAAGTCCGTCTTTTAAAGACTTGCAGACCTAGAAATAATATGAATCTAGAATTTTCTCATTTTTTGTGCCATCACAACAGCTAACCAACCAAATAATAAATACCTATTAAACAGGATAACAACAGTATATAATAACTTTAAAAAAAAAAGACTTCAAAAGTAAACTGAAACGCTAAAAATAATCTTTTTAGTCTACAACATTTTGAAGTCGGTGCCAAGCAAGCAACATATATTATTAAAAGGGTGCCTAGTAAGCTTTACAAACTAGCACCGACTTCAAAATTTGCAAAATTTGCAATGGGATCACATGGGGTGTGCCCTTTCAAACAAATTGTCCAGCCGTCTCCGAGTAATCGGTGTACAATGTACATACATAAAAAAATACCGACCGAATTGATAACCTCCTCCTTTTTGAAGTCGGCTAAAAACCTGATACTCAAATATTACTCGCATTTTATAGGTCTTGCCTTGGGTAGGCAGAATAGGGCTTAAATCTTCACTATGGAACACTAAAGGAATATTCTCTGCCTAAGGCTTATAATGCCTACAGCATTGTAGATGTTTATGGAAGACAACGACCAGTTATGTGCTGGCGAAATTATTAGGATGAGGTAAGCAAAATACACAAATTTAAGAATTCTGTAGGTATACTTATCATAAAATATACACTGAAATATTTATATCATCGTTATGATTAACGACAATATACATATTTGAGAAAGAGTTCATACAAAGGGTATGAGCTAGACCTAGGACCTAAGTCTTCTAGAAAATGCTCTTAATATGCCTCATGCAGACTGCTGGTCAGTTTTAATCATACTTTGCACTGATATCAAATCGCACCAATTATAAAGACATCTAATGATACAAATTGCCAATTCGAAACCAAGATCTGGCCGGCCAAAGTTTTATATCGGAACACGTCAATTATATGAATGTTTTATGGAAGTGAAATTTTTAATTTAAGTTATCCCCTGAATCCAAACACAGCCTCTGGTTTGTTACACTAGTAGTAAACTATTGACGCGAATGTTGAAATTTCATATTGAGGTTTGTTGCGAAGACCTGGGATTTTGACAAGCTTGTAAATTTTATATTTAAGACCGTCGTAAAGTATACGATATTGTAGCTCACCACTGACTTCGATAGGTTTATTAGAAGTCACGCAATGTCATACCTGTTAGTACAATGAATTATATTTAGACCGAAGTAATTTAAGTTAGAAATCTTATTGTTCCTAGAGACATTTATTTACAAGTGAAACTTAACTAAGTTAAAGGCACTCAATTCCGCGGCATTTCGAAAAATGGCACCTAATTCCGAGGTATTCGAGGTATTCTAAGACGGTTATTAAATAAATTAAACCTTTCTGGTTTAAGATAAAATTATGAATTTATAGATTAAGCCATCTTTTCGAATACCTCAGTGCCCTTACCTTAACGAAACAAAATGTAGATATAACGAATGAAAGGAAAGCCTTTCTCTTATCTTATGTAATTTAATAATTTTAAATATTGAAAATACAAAGGTCACTTGCAGTGTATTGGTAAAAATTATGCAAGTTTCCAAGAAACCATTCTCTCAATTACATAGCACCAACATGAAAAATACGACATCCGGCACCAAGGACCAACCATAACGAAAATGAATTAAAATAACCATGGAATATTTTTTGTATGAGCGTTTTATTATTATGATTTAGCTTTTTGGATTTTGATTTTTATCTTAAAATATCTTATCTTAATAATAGCATATGAGTTCTTAGATGTACAATACTACAACATTACAACAATACAAACAATAGTACAATACAATACTCGTACATGCAGTAATATAGAATTATACATTTCAATCTTTCTCTTAGGGGTCGTTCAAGTATTACGTAACGCAATTTTTGAAGATTTTAGACCCCTCCTCATCCACATGTAACGCACCGTAACGTTGTTCTGTACCCCTCCCCCCTAGACGTTACGTAACATTTTATCAAAATTTTTAGGTGAAAATGGTCACTAAAATAATTTTCGAGACCATTTTCATCTAAAAAT